>VMDO01001113.1:69143-229792 GCA_007922755.1 Pedetes capensis | reverse complement strand
TCATTTTTCTGCATGTGGATGACCATGTTTCCCAGCACCATTTGTTGAAGAGGCTGTCCTTTTTCCAGTTTACTTGCTTTGCTCCTTTGTCAAAAATAAGGTGGCTATAGGTGTGTTGAGGTATGTCTGGGTCTTCTATTCTGTTCCAGATGTCTTCGGGCCTATTTTTGTGCCAGTACCAAGCTGTTTTTGCAACCACAAGGCATTGATTATTGAGGATTGCTATGATGGAGCGACAACCAAGCATTATTGTGACTCTTGGAAGAAATATATAATAAATACCATCATCCATGAAGTGGTCTTGCAAAAAAAAAAATAATATGGATTGCTATGATGGAGCGACAACTAAGCATTATTGTGACTCTTGGAAGAAATATATAATAAATACCATCATCCATGAAGTGGTCTTGCAAAAAAAAATAATACTAACTCTGGTCAAGAGTCAGATTGAACTATAAATTAACAGAAATTAGAAGTCTTAAAGCATAAAAATTTTAAAATATTTTTTGGACATGCACTGGAAATTACAAGAGACAACATCTAAAACTGTATAAAGAACAAATTGGACATAACTGCATCAATCTCATCAGTCACACAAGTTCCATGGAGCAACAAGGTGGTGCTTTACAGTTTGTTAAACCTTGTTCTTTCCCCCTCCTGATATTTGTAAGATGGAAGCTAGAAGTAGTTAACTATAAATATTGTATCTGAAACTCACAGAGAACCAGAAGTGTAAATTTCAGGAAGGTGAGTTTATGGGGAAAGAATAGAGAGGTTAGGCTGACAAACATTCCATAAACCCAGGATTCCTTTTAAAAAACCCTTTTGTAAAGAATACCTTAATACTGAGGTACCAAGAGCAATGGATACGCAGATGAAAAAGACATAAATAAAGGCAGAACTCAGAAAGTGGAAAAAACATGATCCTAAATGTCTGCCGTCCCCTTCACAGCCAAGAAATCTTACCCAGTGGAAAGGGAATTTCCTACTTTATAGGGCTAAACATTACAAGGAATGTGTTGGTATTCTCGGGCAACAGCTTAGTGATCTTTTTACTCTCTGATCCATCCCCAGAGGTTAGTTAGGTCTTCTCTTTCGTCTCTTCTCCTATAACCTCAACAGACAATTCTGCATAGCTGCCCACTTTGACAAATTAGTCCATGCAATGCCATTTCCAAGTTATCTTTAGCAGCCAACATAACCCATAAATCCAAATCATTGTACTGGTTATTAGGATTTCATTTCATGCTCGCATTCACAAACATTTAAGCTTTCAACCTTTCCTGTTGGCCATTAATCTCGGCATTAATTAAGGGATTAAGTACACTGAATTTAAACTCAAGGTTAGTAGCATGCTCAGTCAATATTAGTTTTACATATTACCAAGGGAAAACAGAAAGAGGCAAAGACCTTTATGCCTGTTGTTCATGAAATATAAGAAGCAGATTGATGAGTAAGGCATGAAATTGCTCCTTTTGTTCCATTATGATAGAGACACACACGTGCACCCACACACATACACACACCAAGCCAAATGGGCATTTGAAACAACAGTTTGTAGATATTAAGATCCAGTGATCAATCACCGGGAAATTTGATTATTTCAGACCAAGGGGCTGGGATTTAGCTCAGTTGGTACAGCGCTGTGCTGCTGTCTCTGAGGTCCCGAGTTCGATTTCCAGCACCACAAAAATGGGAGAAGGACCTGGCAACCCACTCCCAAGGCAATCCCGAAACAGTCAGCCATTGAAAACCCTGTGAGGGTCGCTATGAGTTGGATACCAACTCGACGGCACCTAACAACAACAACAACAACAACAACAACAATACTTGGAATGGCAACAGAAGTGCTTAAAAAAAGAGGCACTAACAGATTAAGAAGTCTGGAAAGGTATGCCACTTGCTAGTTTCTGGAACGATGATATAACAAGAAAAAATGTGTGGGTGTCAAATATACCAGCATCATCCATCAATATAATACCAATAGGGGAGAAGAAACACATTCTAAGTTTTATAAAAGCTGATAGTAATAAAAGGCCCTGCAGATAGCTAAGTTAATATACCTAAAAAAAATGACATTCAGAGTAATTACTTTATAGGGCCTTGTCTCTATTACAGGAGTAGTTACATGGCTCACAAAAAAGAGATACAGAAAATGAACTGTCTGATTTTCTGGAAATACAGGACTGCCTAATGAATCACTCACTCACTCCTACCACTTGGAATGGCTGTCACCTGGTCTTCATGAGTTATGTCCTGGAGTGGGGTGAGGGGGAGTTTCTCTTGTTTTGGGGTAGGGTGTCAAAACTACAGAGTATCAGTGAACTAGCAATGGAGATCAATTAGTTGTAATTAGCTAAATAGGGCCACATTTTAAAAACAAGTGGACTGAAGTATAAGATTGAATGCAAAGTCAGTGGCTACCAGTCACTTACCCAAGTTCAGGTTTCTGTCAGCAGGAAAAGAACAATAATGAAAAGTGCAGGGTTCAGTGGCTGAGAGAACTGACCTACCTCTCTGCGGTATCTGTGCTGTGGCTCTCCATTACCCTGTGGAGTTGGCCAGTGGTTTTAATGAGGTTGTGTATTTGAGGCATCTGGCATAAAGTGGGAGCTCAATGGTGTTTCATTCTTCTCTTCTTCTCTGCCACTGAAGCCCCATCCTTCAATAAGGACAATTACCACTGTTGTCCTTATATCCCAGTTCCTGGTACAAGGTCAAAACAAGCAGCCAAGGGACACCATAAGGGGACAGACTGATGGCTTTACTTCCTGAGACTTAACCAAGAAGGATTTGTAGACTAAATTGGTGAGAGCAAAAGTAGAAGTTTGTAATGCCATAATCCAGAGGAAGCTGGCATATGAGAATCATTCAGGGGGTAAAAATGAAGGGAAAGGGCCACTTCCTCAGAGGAATCTGAATCTCAACACTTCAGTTCACCTGGTGACAGACTCTAAGAAAGCACTTTTACTTTATGTCCTTTTGGTATCTGTCATCTGATGCCAAATGTAAAACTAAGATTGGCTCTTTCAATAAAGATGAAGAATAGGATAAATGTCCCTACTGTATGTGTTGCTCAAGTGAAGAAGCCAGACGAAGATGACTCTCTCAATCACTTTGCCAACTGTGAGGAAACGTGGCCTGTGATACAGGAAATAAACATGTGTCAAGAGTTCAATGAACTAATAAGATAAGGAAAGTTTTAAGAAAGGAAAGAAAAAAATATATATATACACAACTAGATTAACAAATAGCCCTCACAAAGCCATACTATCCAGGATTTTAAAAACACTAGAAAGTAATTAACTGATTTTGGAAGCCATCTCTACTAGTTTCACATGACTGGCTCCATGCACCAGCTCCTACCTCCAATGCAAACATAAGCCTCATATCCAGGCACAAGCAATCTAGGGGAAGTGTGCTTATCACAAAAAGTAAGTATGTGAGGTAACGTCCATGTTAATTAGCTTCAGTTAGTTATTCCACAAGGTATACATGTATGGAAATAGCATGTTGTATACCACAAATATATACAGTTTTTATGTGTCAACTAAAAAAAACCAGGTATCAAGGGAATGGCTGTATTTCCACATCACTAGAAATCAAAGGGTCTAAAATTCAATTAGACTGGTGAATGAGAACCAGAAATTGATTCTAATTCTAAAATGGAACCAAGAGCCCACTTACAATGTTCAAGGCTAAGTGACAGCCTACAATTCTATTCAAATAAGGACAGCATTAAAAACCGTAACAGTCTCAGTTATGTTCATTGAATGTCTTCTATCTGCCTGGTTCTACCTCTAAGTGTGTCCCCATATGAACTGAGGAATCCTCATAATAAAACTCTTAACTCACAATGGAAGAACCTGAGGCAAGCAAAGGTTAAGTAACTTTTACAAAATCAGGGAGCTTAGAAAACAGCAGCAACAAAGCCAGGTGCAGTGGCACACGTTGGTAATTTCAGCGACTCAGGAATCTGAGGACAGGAAGATCATAAGTTCAAAGCTAGAAGCAGCCTGCACAACTTAGGGAAAAATCTGTCTCAGAATAAAAATAAAAAAGGGGTTAGGGGTGCAGCTCCATGGTGAAGCACTAGCCTAGCATGCTTGAGGCCATGGGTTCAACTCCTATGTACTGCCAAAAAAAAAAAAAAAAAAAAATGGAGAAAAAGAAAGAAAAAGAAAACATAGGCAACAGAGGTTTAAGTACAAGGCTGAACTTCACCCTACGAAGCAACCGCACCTAGGTGTATCTCTCATAGGGTAACTATTATGATGTTCTGATAAGACAGAGCTTTGTAAGGGTTACTTTCAGAATAAAACTCTAAGAGGTCCTCAGTTCTCGCCCAGGGGGAGCCATCTCTACCCCTTCGTGGATCAATCCATGCACACGCAGTCTTTCTTCATCTCCCATTTGACTCTTTTAAGATAAAGAAACATAGCTTTGGTAGCAAGAAAATGAATTCTCAGTAGCTGTTGCCAACTGATGAACACAATATTCTGTAAGTGCTCACTGAACTGAACTCAGCTGAACTAAAGGGAAAATCTGATCTTCGGCACGAGAACAGAGTGGAACAGGCTAATGAATTCCCATTCCAGACCTCAGGAAGGACAAAGTAGTAACGGTTCCTGAAATGAAACACTCATCCTCTGATGATAAGTATACGTGACCCATGCAACCCACATGGTCCAGTGTGCACCCGCTTCTCTTAGTCTCTCTTCCCCAGAACTTCACTTTACTCTCCTCTTAGCTATATCCTGCCTCCACTGGGAGTCGGAGTGGGATGGTGGTTTCGAGGAGGGAACAAGGTCACGGAATAATGTAGTCCCTTTTTAGCAGTCAGCACCACTTCCTCATACCTTCTCAGTTCCAGCCCAGGAGATGGAAAGGAGGCCAGCACTGTAAGGCAAAATCCTCTACCATTACCTCCTCAGTCCACCCCAACATGCAAACTCTCAGGAAGGTGTGAAATTAGCCCAGCTTGTCAATCATGGCACACATCTGGACCCCGGCTTCTGATGTTCTATCACAGGGAAGGGAAAGAAAATTTTTGAAAATGAAACTGAACAGGAGCCTTTCCCAAGAGCAGGAAAGGTATTTCTAACTGACTTCTCACTTGAATGAAGGTTCACCTGGGACCCCAAGCCTTATTATCCTGGAAAAGGAAATGAGAATGCAGGCCATAGGCCACCCAAGCCCAAAATCATAAACATGCTCAAATAAATGCTGCAAAATCAGTTTGTCAGCAGCCTGCTAACGAACATCCTGGCCCAATAAAGAGTGCTTCTAGTTTCCAACAGGTATTTTACCTGTCATTAGCCCTGAGGTTCCCTTGATGGCAAGATGTGGTCATGGAACAACCTTGTCAAAAAAAAAAAAAAAAAAAAAAAAAAGTCTGTGGGGCTGGGGTGTGGCTTTGTAGTAGGCACATCTCTCGCACGTGTGAGGTCCTGGGTTCAAACCTCAGTGCTGGGGGCAGGGGAAGTTTATGACTTGAATATAATGAGGAAAGAGTGGGAATGATGATCCCATATGCCCTATAGCAATGCTGGCGTGGGCTCTGTCCCCAAAAGAAGATGTCCTTGATACCTTATGGCACAGAAAAGAGCCATGTGAATCTCACAAGAAAAACGATGGTAAAACCATTTAATTTAGGCTCGAAGATGGAGGAATTCTCCACAGCCTCATAAATGAGCTGCCAGTACCAGCAGCAGCCGTCGGAGAAGCAGCGCAGGGCTGCAATTGCATTGTGCGGAGTCCACTCAGTGCTTAACCAGTCACAGAAAAGAATTTCAGGACAACTCAGAGTGAAGCAAAGTTAGTGAGTTTATGAAGTAGAGATAAAAGACAGTACATGCTTTAGATTTAAACATGGGCATTTGGGGAGAAAAAAGATGCTTGAAGGCATAATATTGAGGCATAATATAGCTATATATATATGATATTGTGGCTTTTGAAGTTGCTCAAAGGTTGTAATTTACAACCCAGTTTAAAGTTTAACCAAAGTGGTAAGAATTAAAAAAAAAACAAAACAAAAAACAAAATAAAACGAAACAAAAAAATGAGCTGGTTTACCTGTCTTTTCTATCTTAAAGAACTTCCTCTTCTGTAAATGAAATTTAGGTTTAGGCATGAGAGAGTGCCATAAGATAAACTTATCCAGTACTTTTATCTAAGGAACTTCTCTTTAGTAGAATGAGACTATCACATGTCCCAGGAGGTGCGCTATTTTGGTTAACTGATAAGGAAATGGTGTTAAGATGCATATATCAAAATGGTCAAAGGAGTTCTTACAAGGAAATTGGGCATATGTTGATCACAAACACAGTCTATAATCCTGCTTCTAACACTTTCAGGGGTGCACAGGATCACAGTGAGAAAGTACGGTTACATACGTTTTGAACCTCTACATGGCTATTTTAACATTTTCATTTGAAGTATCTCCTCAAAATAAAGCTTCTATGCAGGTAGTCCTCACAGTAGGTTTTCTGTTAGTGTGTCAAAATTCTTGAGTCTTCACTGGTGAGACTTAAACCAGATCCTCTTTTCCTTTCCCATGTCTCCTGAGGTTTCCCTGCCTTTGTTTCCTATCTCAGTTTCGGTCAAATAACACACAAAATGGGGCAGAATATAAAAGAAATAGTAGCAAAGAGCCAGCCAAGGCACATCCTTTGAAATAAGCCAGCACCTGTTTCATCAGCCTCTAGGGCTGCCTGGCCCACCAAGGGGTCAAATAGCAGCCAGTAGGTTGTGACTTCCTATTAGATTCTTCCCCTGCAGCTCACCCAGAATAACTTTAACTCTTCCCACCCCTGGACTTTCCCCAAAAGATGCAGTCTGTCAAATGTTCTGCAATCTTTAAAGAAAAAGCTTTGAGACTCAAGGGTACAAAGGAAGAAGATGCTCAGATAAAAAGAAAAGGGAGTAACAGAAACTAACTCAGCCTTTACGTAAACAGCAAACTCAGTGAACAAACACGACAAGAAGTTCAATATCACTAATCAAGGAAATGCAAACCCAAACCACAATGAGTTATCACTGCACACCCACTTACATGGCTACTGTCCAAAAACCAGAAGGTGGAACCAGAGCCCTCACCCAACAAGGTAAGCCTGACAGCCCTGGCAGCTAGACAGGCACTGCCACAGGACAAGCCCACGGTCCTTGAAGGCTTGAACTTCTTCAGGGAACTGGGTGAGACTGTGGCTCTTCCTGACTGGTAGGGGTTAACAACGGAGAATAGATTCATTTTGCCACACTCCCTATCTTAGAAGGTCATTAACAAGGACTACCAAGAGGGAACCTAGTGCATGAAACTGAGCTACTCTGGAGTACTGAAAACAAAGTAATCACTGGTCAGGGACCCTGGGCATAATCTGCTAAAATCACAGCCTGTGACACAGCTGGGGCAGGCAGTTACAGTGAGGGGAAGGTGGGATGTCAACATGCTGAGAGGTTTAGGCAGTAGGAGGCTCAGGAAAGGTGGATGGAAGCTAATTGAATGAGGAGACTCCTTAGGAGAATTTTGGAGACTATCAATTCTGAGCTGAAGACATATAAAAGACTCCAGCTTCAACTGACCATGGTCCATGCCTAACAGACAATAGAATCTGCTCCACTACTTTATCTTTTTTTTTTTTCCCTTCGTCCTGATGTGCTGAGGATTGAACACAGGAATTTGCATGGAACAAATGCTGTATCACTGTGGAGTACTCCCAGCCCTATTCTGGCTTTTGCTTTGAGATGGGTCTTATTGAATTATGAAGGCTGCCTCTGACCTGAGGCTCAAGATTTTCTTGCCTCAGCCTCCCAAGAAGGTAGGGTTGCACAGTTGCAACATGGTGTCTTTTTTTTTTTCTTTTATTTTCTTCCCTCTTTTCATTGTTAATTTTGTTTTCCTCATTTCTCTTTTTTCTAATGTAATTTTCATCTTTCTTCTTTTTTAGTTTTCTTTTCTATCTTCTCCTGTCTGTGTATCTTTTTCTATTTATTGTGCTTTTATTATCATTTTTACTATTTTTAAAAAAAGAAATATCTTAGGCTTTTCACTTATTGCTTTTCTTATGTTTTTCTAATTTAGTTTATACATTTTGCTCATTATTGTGCAATTGGGCTTTTTTTTTAAATCTTCTGCTCATTTCCCTCCCTCTTCCTATCATTCATTTTCTTTCTACATCTTCTTTTTGACTTTCTGTTGCTGAACCCTTGTGCTTCCTTCTTTCTCTCCTTTATCTTCCCCCATTCTCCTTTATTGCAGGGAATTACTATTTTTACCTTCACCTTAAATATTTCATAACTTCACAGCTTACTCTATGTTATTGTCAACATTCTGAGTTCTATGTGCATTGGTGGTACAGTAATTGGATTTGACCGATTTTAAGTATATTTCTGTATCTAATTTGGTCAAGTATAGTACCTGTTACTGTGTTTTATCTTATCCTCTGGGGGTGGTACTGAGGATCCAGTTCTCAAGAGAAAGCCACTCACTAAGAAAAATCTCAAGTTAAATGTGAAGAGATAGCTATCCCTATGGATGCACAAATCACAAACCGGAAACATTAAGAAACATAAAAAAGCAAGGTAACATGTCATCCATAATTCTTTAACTAAAGATACTGAAATGGTTGAAATGCCAGACAAAGAATTCAAAAATCTACTTGTAAATACAGTCAATGACTCCAAAGAGGACACAAACAAGCTGATGAGTAGAGTAAGGAAATCAATACAGGACCTAGGTCAGAAAGTCACCAACACAGAAGACAAAGTCAACAAAATGGATGAGAGATTCAGCAAGGAAATTGAATTTTTGAACAAAAATTAAACAGAAATGTTAGAAATGAAGAATTCAATAAATCAAATAAAAAACACAAGCTAGATCAAGCAGAAGACACAATATCAGGGAAGGAAGATAAGGTTGAGGAATACTACACTGAGATATCAACGATTAGAGAACATAAAAGAACATGACCACAACTTCCAAGAACTCTGGGACAAGATCAAGAGAACAAACCTAAAAGTCAGGGGATTGAAGAAGGTTAAGATAAAAAACAAATGGGATAGAAATGTATTTAATGAAATTGTAGCAGAAAATTCCCCAAATCTGGAGAAAGAAATGGATATCCAAACAAGAAGGCATTTGTAACACCAAACAGACGTGACCTCCCCAGGACACATTATAATTAAAATGATATATGAAAGTTAAACAATACACTCTTAAATGATCAGTGGGTCCTTGAAGAAATCACAGAGGAAATAAAACGTCTTAGAATCACATGGCAATGAAAACACAAACTACTAGAATCTTTGGGATACAGACAAAGCAGGTGTAAGAGGGAAATTTATTCCTAGGAGTGTCTATATTAAAAAATCAGAGGGGACTCAAAAAAATAACCTAATGATGTACTTCAAGGTTTTATAAAAACAATAACAAATCCAAAATACATGGGAAAAAAAAAGATCAGAGTAGAAATTAATGGAGACTAAAAAAACAATAAAGAGTTGATGAAACGAAGAGCTGGTTCTTGAAAAGATAAACAAGATTGACAAACACTTAGTCAAATCAAAAATAAGAGAAAGAACACTCAATAAAATTAGAGATGAAAAGGGGAACATATCAATGAAGTCCAGAGAATAATTTGGGAATACTTTGAAAAATTAACTTAAAAAAAACTGGAAAACTTAGATAAGATGGATAAATTCCTAGACACATATGACCTGCCAAAAGTAAACTGAAGATACAAACAATTGAAACAGATCTATAACAAACAGTGAGACTGAAAGAATCATAGAGAATCTTCCAACAAAGAAAAGCCCGGGACTGGATGGATTCACTTCTAAATTCTCCAAGACATTTAAAGAAGAATTAACACCAATGTTCTTCAAATTAGTCCATAAAATAGAAATGGAAGGAACACTGTGAAATTCATTGAAGCTAGTATCGTTCTGTTACCAAAATCAAAAGTTACAACAAAAAAGGAAAACTATAGACCAATTTCCTTGTTGAACACAGATGCAAAAATCCATAATAAAATACTTGCAAATTGACTTCAAGAACATATTGAAAAGATGATACACTATAATCACATTGGTTTCATTACAGGAATGCAAGAGTAGGTCAACATACACAAGAAAATAAATGTAATACAGCACATAAATAGACTTAGAGACAGAAATCACACAATAATATCAATAGATATGGAAAAGGCCTTTGTCAAAGTTCAGTATCTTTTCATGATAAAAGCCTTGAAGAAACTAGGAATTGAAGGAATATACCTCTACATAACAAAAGTTACATATGAAAAACCTATAGCCAATATCATACTAAATGGGGACAAACTGAAAACATTTCCTTTAAAATCAGGAGAAAAGTGTGTCCAGTGTTTCCACTGCTATTCAATATAGTATCTGGACTCTTTACCACAACAACATGGCAAGAGAAAGAAAAGGGATCCAAATAGGAAAGGAAGAAGTCAAATTATCCCTATTTACAGATGCAATGATTCTACACTTAAAAGACCCTAAAGACTCCACCGGAAAACTCTTAGAGCTGATAAAAACTTTCAGCAAAGTAGCAGGATACAAAATCAACATACAAAAACCAGTAGTTTTTCTTTATACTGGTAATAACCAGGCTGAGAAAGAAATCAGAATAGGCTGAGAAAGAAATCAGAAACAATGCCATTCACAATAGCTTCAAAAAGAATAAAATACCTAGGAATAAACCTAACCAAGGAAATGGAAGACCTATACAATGAAATCTTTAAAATAATGAGGGAAGAAATTAAAGACACTAGAAGATGGAAAGCGCTCCCATGTTCCTGGATTGAAAGAATTAGTATTGTGAAAATGGCTACATTACTGAAAGCAATCTACATATTCAGCACAATCCCCATCAAAATCTCATTGGCATTTTTCAAAGAAATAGAAAAAAACAATCCTAAAATTCATATGGAAACATAAAAGCCCTTGAATTGTTAAAGCAATCCTGAGCAGAAAGAGAAATGCATGGGCCATCATAATATTTGATTTCAAATTAAACTATAGAGCCATAATAACAAAAACTGCATGGTACTGGCACAAAAACAGACATGTATTCCAATGGAACAGAACAGAGTCCCTCATGTAAAACAAAGGTGCCAAAAAATATAAGCTAGAGAAGAGACACCCTGTTCAACAAATGTTGCTGGGAGAACTGGATATCTCATGTAGAAGACTGAATCTAGATCCTTCTCTCTCACCTTGTACAAATTATCAGTTCAAAATGGACCAAAGACCTGAATGTAATGCATGCAACTTTGAAACTGCTAGAGAAAAACACAGGGAAAACACATCAGGACACAGGCACAGGCAAAGACTTTCTAAATAGAATGCTAACATCTCAGGTAACTATAGCAAGAATTGACAAATAGTACTGCATGAAATTAAAAAGCTTTTGCACAGAAAAGGACACAGTTATCAGAGTGAAGAGATAGCCTACAGAATGAGAGAAAATCTTTGCCAGCTATACATCAGCCAGAGGATTAGTATTTAGAATATATAAAGAAATAAAAAAATAAAACACCAAAGAAATAAAGTATTCAATCAAAAAATGGGTAAGTGAAGTGAACACAGACTTCATATAAGAAATACAAATGGCCAAATACCACATGAAAAAGTGTTCAATATCGTTAGCCGTCAGGGAAATGTAAACTAAACTGACATTTACATACCATCTCACCCCAGTCAAAATGGCTAACATCAACAAAACAAACAACAAATGCTGACAAGGATATGGGGAGAAATGAACCCAAAACACTGCTGGTGGGAATGCAGGTTGGTGCAGGCACTATGGAAGTCAGTATGGAGGCTCCTCAGAAAACTAAAATAGGACTACTATATGACCCAGCTGTATACCTAAAGGAATGATAGAGAGAGGATAAAGGATGAGACAGATACCTGCTCATCCATATTTATTGCATCACTATTCACAATATCCAAAGCACAGAATGAACTAAGAGTCCATCAATAGATGAGTGGATAAGGAAAATGTGGTATATATATACTATGGAGTTTTATTCAGGCATAAAGAAAGGCAAAATTATGGCATTTGCTGGAAAATGGATGGAACTAGAGATCATCATTTTAAATGAAATAAGCCAGATCTAGAAGACAAATACATTTTCTCTTATATGTGGATGCTATGATTTCAATCTATATTCAATATTAAAATTATACAGGTATTGAAAGTGGATGGAGCCTAGGAAGAGGGAGATAAGGGACTAAAGAGGAGGAGGATGGGGCAATAAGAAAAGATAATGAGGGAAAGGAAAAGAAACATTACATGTTTTGCCCTTAAACTAAAATCTGGAAACACGTATGTATGTTGTTGGGTATTGTCGAGTCAGATCCAAGTCATAGTGACCCTACCTAAACAGAATGAAACACTACCCAGCATTGTGCCATGCACAAGATCTTTTTATGTTTGAGCCCATTATTGCAGCCACTATGTTTCCTCTCATTTTGAGTCATGCCACATCAGTAAAAGGAGGTCCCAGGGGCTTTATTTTGATTCCTGTCATTAAGGTCGATTCTACTTTGAGGAGGTTACTCTTCCCCAGTTGTTTCTTGAATACCTTCCAACCTAGGGTGCTCATTTTTTGGCACTATATTTGACAGTGCTTCTCTGCTATTCATAGCGTTTTCAACGGCTAATTGTTTTAGGAGTGGGCTGCCATGTCCTTCTCCCTAGTCTGACTTAGTCTTGAAGCTCAGCTGAAACCTGTCTACCATGGGTGGTATCTGAAATACCAGTGGCATAGCTTTCAGCATCACAGCAACATGCAAGCCCCCATAGCATGACAAGCTGACAAGACACTTGGGATATATATATATATGTATGTATATGTATATGTATATGTATATGTATATGTATATATATGTATATATATGTATATATGTATATATGTCTATGTATATATGTTGGTATATATATATAGATAGGTACATATACACACAAGACATGAAAGTATAAGGGGGACCACTGGTGGAAAGGGAATGCAGGGAGGGGGTTGATGAAAGAGTAATGGGGGAGGTGAACATGAGTAATGTACAATGATATGCATGTATGGAAATGTCATAATGAAACACATTAAGTTGTGCACTGAGAAATTACTAATAAAAATAATTACTAGGGGATAAAACCTGGAAGATAATATTAGTGGGGATGTAGAGAAACTGGAGTCCTTGCTAGCGTTAGTAAGAATACAAACTGGTGCAGCTGATGTGAAAGACAATACGGAAGCTCCTCAAAAAATTGAACACAGAATTACTGTATTATCCAGCAAGTCCCCTTCTGGGTATATAATCAAAAAAACTGAAGCAGGGTCTCAAAAAAATAGTTGTACATCCATGTTGGTAGCAGTATTATTCATAACAGTCAAAAGGAAGAAGCAACCCAAGTGTCCACTGATAGATAAATGGATAAGGAAATTGTGGTGTATACCAGAGGTACCAAAAAATGTATACACATTTTAAGAGATACTTATGTGTTACTTTTCAAAGTTGAATTATTGAATATGTAGTGTGATGTTCATTCAAAACATGGCATTAATTAAATGAATGTTAGCACCACTATGCATATGACACATTCCGCAAAATGGAAAGTTTTTGACCAAGATGTATATTTGTTTTTCGGCACCCTCTATATACATGCAATGGCATATTTTTTAGCCGTTAAAAAGAAAAGGAATTCTAATACGGGCTACAACATGGATGAAACTTCAAAATATGCTAAGTTAAACAAACCAAACACAAAAGGACAGATTGTATGATGCCACTTTTATGAGGTACCTTAGAGTTGTTGAATTCACAAAGACAGAAAGCAGAATAGTGGTTGCTAGGTATTACAGCAAGGGGATGGGGAGTTCATGTTTAATGGGCACAGAGTTTCAGTTTTGCAAGATGAAAAGCATTCCAGGGGTGGATGGTGGTGATGGTTGCACAACAATGTGAATCTACTTAACACCACTGGGCCGTATACTTAAAAATGGTTAAGGTGAAAAATATTACATTATGACCATTTTAGCACAATAGAAAAAAACTACAGGAAAAAAGTAAACAGCTAACTCACTCTGTTTTTGCTTCAAGGGGAGAAAAAAAAAAAGATGCTTTGGGGCAGATGGGAGAATAATGAGGAAGGGAACCACAGACCATCTCTATAAAAATAATACACATTTTTAAGCTTTCAGATTCTAGGCACAGCTACACAACAGTGTAACCACACCCCTCCACTTCTCAGAGCCACAGGAAGCTACTCACCTCACTGAGGTAAATAAAAAAAGAGCAGGTGGATCCATCCACTCCATAGTCTGCGTAGCAGGGATCTGAGCGCCACATATCTTTCATCCACTGAAACGACAAGAGCAGAGGACATCTCTGAGCAGCCCATTCCTGGAGTCTCTGCATACCTGCTGATGGAGAAGGCAAGCGTACAAAGTGCGGCAATGGGCGGGGGGAGACTCGGGTGTGGCCTAAGACGGAGTGATGAATCACTGAGGTGAGGTCAAAATGACCAGAGGCTCAGCTGCCGGAGAATCCATAGTAGACATAGGCTTGAAGGAGGCCTGGGCAGAGGTGCTCAGGGTAGGCCAGGCAGACAAGGTAATGGCTAGGGAGTGTTAGCCAGGCCAAGTGCCTACATGGCCCCTTGCGCCTGAATATCCTCCAGGGCCACAGTGCAGGGGCTGGCAAGCAGAGCACGTGGAGGATGTCATAGATGCCACGCAAGCCTGAGTGAGCATTTACAGACATCCCACAGGGAGGCCAGTAAGTGCTTCCAGGGTTGGTGAACCATCCTAACTGCACACCTGAGCTGAAACTCTTCTCTGAAAGCTACTGGACACTAATGGTCTCACCAAGGGCAGGCCATTCAAATAGGATTTACTTTTTTAAAAAGTTGGGCTGGGGATGTAGACCATGTGCTTAACAGGTGTGAAGCTCTGGGTTCCCTGGCACTGAAACCTAAAAAGTAAAAATGTTAAGAGCTGGGGACGTAGCTGTGTCTAGCATTTGTAAAGCTCTGAGCTTGATCCCTAACACACACACACACACACACACACACACACACACACACACACACACACACACACACACACGGAGTTAAGAATGAAAGAGTGACCAAGAATTTCTGTACATTCACTTGTACATGCAAATGTATGTGACCTTTAAACCACAATCTGGTCTAAATGAGTAGGGACCTGGGGACTGTAGAAGAGGGAAAATAGACCCTAAGTGACAGAAATCCCTTGTGGCTTTCCCACTCCAGGCTGGGAAACAGAGGGGAAGTCAGCTTCAAAGACACCACAGGTGCCTGAAGTGGCCCAGGCTCTTTCAGTCTGAACCAGTGACAGCCACGACCGACCAGCTCCGTGGAGGTAGTCTAAGCAGAGAAGGGTCACCATGACCACAGACCAAAGCTGATGGGATGGAGGCACCCCTTTAACTGACTTACTTCAAGGGCTTACTCACCCATTTAAATCTCTGGGGAGGGAAAAAGATAAGAGGATGATGGCAACAAACAGGTGTCGCTTCTGCCTTACCTTGATCTTGCCCTCACAGTGGGGGTAGCCATCCATAGGAGGCAATACACATTTTTCTTGAGCTCCATTAATGATATCTGTAAAGAATGGAAAATGACAAAAGATAACATAAAGTCCATAAAATACTGCTTTGAGCCTAATACTACTATAAGTACAGAGGCAGGGAAAGAAATCAAAGAAACATGTGCAAGAGCAGGCAGGTTGTGACCCACAGAACCTCTCCAGCTCCCAACATGTCTGGGCTGCAGTGAGGACCTGACCCAAAGACAACCCACCTACAGAATGGCCAAAGACCCAGGACATGTATGGCCTGGCTCAAAAGCTAGAAGCGAACTCCACCAGAGGTCTTGCTTAGAAATTTGCAGTTGTAAAGCAGAACCAGAATAGCAGGGAGTGGGAATGCAGTCGTGGATCTGGAGGGCCCACCAGGCTTGCCTGGCCTTTCTAAGATAGGCAGGCAAACTGAGGTCATGCACAGACTTCATGAAGATGTGTGCATGAGCTCAAGAAGCCAGCAGGAGGAAAAGGAGACAGAGGGGGGGACAGAGGAGCAGAGAGCCATATTGCCGTTACACAGTCCTGAGGATTTCTCACTCTGGTACTATGAGGTCCAATTTCACCCCTCACTCTAATACTCTCATTAGGCCCCCTCCCCTCTCTCACAGATCCTCTTCTTTCTGCAAATTTGTCCTCCCCCTTTGGCTTTCAAGGTTTTTTTTAAGTCTATGTTCTGCATATGAGAGAAAATATGCAATGTCTTTCT
The DNA here is from genome assembly GCA_007922755.1 of Pedetes capensis. Lineage (NCBI taxonomy): Eukaryota > Metazoa > Chordata > Mammalia > Rodentia > Pedetidae > Pedetes > Pedetes capensis. Next base: position 213,454 of record VMDO01001113.1, on the reverse strand, counting down.
GAGTCAGGTTTATTTCACTCAACATCATGATCTCCAGCTCTATCCACTTCTCTGTAAATGACAAAATGTCATTCTTCTTAATGATTGAATAGTACTTTATTGTGTGTGTATGTGTGTGTGTGTGTGTGTATACACACACACATATATATCACATTTTCTTTACCCATTCATCTACTGACGGACATCTAGACTGATTCCGTAACTGAGCTATTGTGCACAGAGCTGCAGTGAACATGGAAGTGCAGGTGTCTCTGTGGCGTACTGACTTGGATTCCTTTGGGTATATACCCACAAGTGGCATAGCTGGATCATATGGCAGTTCTATTTTGAGTTTCCTATTTTGAGGAACCTCCATACTGATTTCCATACTGGTTCCACTAATTTTTATATCCCCACTAATAATGCATAAGGTTCCTTTTTCGCCACATCCTCACCATTTGTTTTTGTTTTATTTCTTGATGCTAGCCATTCTGACTGGGGTGAGATTGAATTTCAGTGGAGATTTGATTCATATTTCCCTGATAACATTTTTTCATACATTTACTAGCTCTATGTATTTGTTCTTTTGAGATCTATTCAGTTCATTTGGCCATTTACTGATTGGATTGTTTGCTCTGGTGTTAAATCATTTAGATTTAGATATTCTAGACATTAATTCCCTATCAGATGAAAAGTTTGCAAAGATTTTCTCCCATTCTTTAGGTTGTCTCTTTGCTCAGTCTATTATTTGCTGTGCAGAAGATTTTTATTTTCATGCAATCCCACTTGTCATTTCTTGCCATTATTTCCTGGGCTATTGGGGTTCTAGTCAGAAAATTCTTGCATATACTTGTATCTTAAAGTGTTTTCTCTGTTTTCCTCTAGTATTTCAAAGTTTGATATCTCATCTTACAGTCTTTCATCCATTTTGAGCCAATTTTTATACAGGGTGAAAGATGGGGTTATGGTTTCATTCTTCTACATGTGTATATCCAATTTTCCCAGCACAATTTTTTGAAAAAGTTGTCTTTTCTCCAACAAATGTTTTTGGCAGTGGTGGGTTCTCTATTATATCCCATCGGTTTACATGTCTGTTTTTGCACCAGTACCCAGCTGTTTTTTGTTACTATGGTTCTGTTACATAATTTGAGATCATGTATTATGATAACTCCTGTATTGCTCTTTCTGTTCTGAATTGCCTTGGCTACATGGGGTCTTTATTTTTCTGTACAAATTTTGGGAATTATTTTTTATTTCTGTGAAGAATGTCTTTGGGATTCAGATGGTGACTGCACTAAATATGTAGATCACCTTTGGCAAAACAGTGATTTTCACAATATTAATGCTGCCAATTCATGATCATAGGCTGTCCTTCCATCTTCTAATGTCTTCTTCAATTTCTTCAATGTTTCCAAGTTTTCATTGGATAGGCTTATTCTTAGGTATTTTGTTCTTTCTGAAACTATTGTAGGATTTTTTTTATCTCTTTCTCAGCATGCTCATTATTGATATATAGAAATATTTTTTATTGGACATTTTTAATGTACACCTTAATGTGATTCATTCTGACATGCTTTTCATTGCAGCATTTCCATATATGCATTTTGATGTACATTATTCATATAGGTGCCCCCTTACCCTCTTGTATGCTTCCCCCACCCACCCTCCCCATCTAAGTCTTCTCCATCATTTACTTGGTAATATTTTTCTATATGTCCTTGGGTTCCAGTTCTGTTTAAGATAGAAACTTTTCCTGTAGTGAACTTTATTATTATCTTGTCAGAACAATTGCATGCAGAAATAATTTTTGTATGTTGATTTTGTATCCTGTTGCTTTGCTGAAAGTGTTTGTCAGCCCTATGAGTTTTCTGGTGGAGTCTTTAGGGTCTTTTAAGTATAGAACCATTGTTGTTGTTAGGTGCCATTGAGTTAGGTCCAACTCATAGTAACCCTATGTACAACAGAATGAAACAATCCCTGATTCTGTGCCGCACACATGATCTTATTTGAGTCCATTGTTACAGACACTGTGTCAATCCATCTAGTTGAGGATTTCCCTTATTTTCATTGACCTGCCACTCTCCCAAACATGATGTTCTTCTCCAGGGATTGGTCCCTCCTGCCTACATGTCCAAAATACATAAGACATAGTCTAGCCATCCTTGCTTCCAAGGAGCATTCTGGTTGCACTTCTTCTAGGACAGATCTGTTGGTTCTTTTGGGAGCCCATGGTATATTAAATATTCATTTCCAGCACCATAATTCAAAAGCATCAATTCTTTTCCCATCTCCCTTGTTCAATGTCCAGCTTTCATGACCATAAGAAGTGACTGAAAATACGATGGCATGAATCAGGGGCACCTTTGTCTTCAATGTGACATCTTTACTTTTCAATACTTTAAAGAGACCTTTTGCCACAGCTTTTCATAAAACGTGTCTTTTGATTTCTTGACTGCTGCTTCCACAAGTGTTGACTATAGAACCAAGTAAAGCAAAATCTTGGACAACCTCAATCTTTTCTCCATTTATAGTGAAATTGCATACTGATGTAGTTATAAGGATTTTTGTTTTGTTGATGTTGAGTCATAATCCATACTGAAAGCTATGATCTTTGATCTTCATCAGTAAGTGTTTTAAATCCTCTTCACTTTCAGCAAGTGGAGTTGTGTCATCCGCATAACTCAGGTTGTTAATGAGTCTTCCTCCAATCCAGATGCTGTGTTCTTCCTCATAAAATACAGCTTCTCAGATTATTTGCTCAGCATAGAAACTGAAGAGATACGGTTAAAGTATACATGCCTGATGCACACCTTTCTCAACTTTAAACCAGGCAGTGTTTCCTTGTTCTACTCGAACTGCCTCCTGGTTCATGTACAGATTCCTCATGAGTACAATTAGGTGCTCTGGTATTCCCATTCTTTGAAGTGTTGTCCACAATTTATTATGATCCATACATCATGTTGTTGTTGTTGTTAGGTGCCATCGAGTCGTGTCCAACTCATAGCGACCCTCATAAGGTTTACAATGGCAGATTGTTTCGGGATTGCCTTGGGAGTGGGTTGCCATGTCCTTCTCCCATTTTTGCGGTGCTGGGAATTGAACTCGGGACCTCAGAGACTGCAGAGCGGCACTCTACCAACTGAGCTAAATCCCAGCCGCCCATACATCATAGCACCTGCAAATAAGAATAATTTGGCTTCTTTCTTTCCTATTTGGATCCTTCTTTCTTTCTTGTCTTACTGCTGTGGCGAAGAGTTCAATTACTGTATTAAATAGCAGTGGAAATAGTGGACCTTCTTTTCTCATTCCTGATTTTAAAGGAAAAGCATTCAGTTTTTCCTCATTTAGTATGATGCTGGCTGTAAGTTTTTGACATGTAACCTCTTATGTAGAGGTATGTTCCTTTACTTCCTAGTTTCTTTAAGGCTTTTATCATGAAAAAATGTTGAACCTTGTCAGGAGGTTTTTGTTTCCATTGAGATTATCATTTGATTTTTTAAAAATCTTTGGTTCTATTTATATACAGTATTATATTAATTGTATTTGTGTGCATTCCTGGAATGAAATCAATTTGCTCCTGGTGTATGATTGTTTTTAATGTGTTGTTGAATTTGGTTTACAAGTATTTTACTCAGGATTTTTGCACCTATATGTGCTCTCTGAGGCCCTGGGCTCAATCCCTAGCACCAGAAGAATGGGAGAAGGACCTGGAAGCACATTCCTGAAACAATCAGCCATTGAAAGCCCTATGAATAGCAGAGAAGCCCTGACAATAGTGCTAGACATGGGACAGTGTTGGGGAGTGTTTCATTTTGTTGTACAGAGGGTCACTATGAATTGGACCTGACCTCACAGCACCTAACAGTAACAACATATTCATCAGAGAAATTATTATGTATTTTTTTTTCCTGTTGTGTCTTTATCTAGCTTTTTGGTATCAAAGTGATAGTGGCTTCATGGGTTTGGTAGGATTCCTTACCTTTCTATTCTATGGAATAATTTGAGCAGCATCAGCAATTAATTCTTCTTTAAAGGTCTGCTAGAATTTAGCAATGAATTTGTGCAGTCTTGTATTTTTTTTTTTTTTCAGTTGGGAGGCTATTACTGCTTCAATCTCATAGTTTGTTATATATAGTAAGTCATATGTGTCTAGACATCTATCCATTTCTTCTATGTTTTCCAATTTACTGGAATGTAAATTTCAAAATATTCCCTAATGATCTTCTGAATTTTGTTGGTATCTGTTCTAATGTTCCCCTTTTCACTTCTGATTTTTATTAATTTGGGTCTTTTCTTTCTTTTAATTAATTTGGCTAAGGGTTTGCCAATCTTGTTTATCTTTTCAAAGATCCAACTCTGTTTCATTGATTCTTTGAATTGTTTAGTCTCCATTTCATTAATTTCTGCCCTGCTCTTTATTATTTCTTTTCATCTACTAATTTTGAGTTTGGCTTATTCTTATTGTACTAAGACTCTGAGATACATCTTTAGGTTGAGTTCTGATTTTATTAATGTAGGTATTCATAGCTATAAATTTCCTTCTCAGAACTGCCTTTACTGTACCCCAAAAGTTCTGGTAGGTTATGTATTGGTTTTCACTGGATTCTATGAATTTTTAAATTTCCTCCCTGGTTTCTTCAATGACCCACTGGTCATTTAAGAATGTATTTCTATAGTTTCTATAGTTCCTTTTGTTACTGACTTCTAGTTTTATTCCACTATGATCTGCCAATGTATGAAACATTATTCTTATTCACTTATATTTTTTAGACTTGATTTATAGCCTAGAATGTGATCTGTTTTAGAAAAAGTTCCATGAGCTGTTAAGAATGTGTATTCTGCAATTGTTAGAGGGAATATCTGTAGATATCTGTTAAGTCCATTTGATCTATGGTGCAATTTAACTCAGGTTTGTTGATTTTTTAGTCTGGATGACCATATCTATGTATGACAATGGGGTATTGAAGTCACCCACTATTATTGTATCTGAAACTACCTGTCCTTTTATGTCTAATAGTGTTTCTTTTATGTAATTTGATGAATCTATGTTCAATGCTTATATATTTACTATTGCTAAATCTTCCTGATGGATTGTTCCCTTTATTAACATGTAGTGACCTTCTTTATCTCTTCTGATTAATTTTGGCTTAAAGTCTACTTTGTCAGATATAAGAATGGCTATACCTGCTCCTTTCCTGCTTCTAGTTGCTTGGTATATAGTTTTCCATCCTTTGACTTTTCAGTCTCTGTGTGTCTTTGCCACTGAAATGTGTCTCTTGTAGACAATGAAAAACTGGATCTTGTATTTTGACCCAACAGTCTCCATCTTTTAGTTGGAGACTGAGATCATTTACATTTAGGGTTATAATTGAAAGGTAATTGCTGATTCCCATAATAGTCTTGATTATTTTCCTGACTGAATAGTTTTTATTCTTATTTTATGTGCTGTTGATCTTAGGAACTTATTGGGTTACTGAGTTCAACATGTTTTTTTCAAAGTTCTCCTTTGCTTAACTATTCCTCTTACCAAGTTTCTTTCCTTTTCTTTTTTGTCCCAGTATTGGAGGGTTAAACTCGGTGCTCCACACATACTAAGCAAGGGCTCTATCACTGAGATGCACCCTCAGTTCCTTTTTATTTTTTGAGACTAGGTCACACTAGGTTGTACAGGCTCCCTCGGGCCTTCAACTTGTGATTGTCCTACTTGAGGTTCCCAAGTTGCTGGGATTACAGGTATGTGCCATGGTACCCATCTACCAAGTTTATTCTTTCTACAGCTCCTCTGTTTATGACTTTTTTTTTTTCTTTTTTGCATAAAATTCCATCAAGTATCTTATGCAATGCTGGATTAGTAGCCATAAATTATTTAAGTTTGTCTTTGACAGAGAAGGTCTTTCTTTCTCTATCCAATTTGAAAGATAAGTTTAGGGGATATAGTAATCTTGGTTAACAGTTATTTGATCTCAGGGCTTAGATTATGTCATTCCTGCTTTTCTGGCTTTTAGGGTTCCTCATGAGAGGTCTGATGCTATTCTAATGTATTTGGAGGTCATCTTTAGGAGCAGCCTTCTCTTGAGGGCTCAATCTCCATTACCCCTCAGAGAAGAGAAAACAAATCACTCATAGATGGGTTTTACTTTCCCTCTCCCCAGCTGGGGAGCCAGGGTTGGAAACATGAGTTGCTTTTTTTTCTTTTGCTCATAGCTTTTCTGTTTCCCAGTGTTTTTCAGCTGATCTATTAGCTCTTTCAGGCTTCTCACTGCTTTTCTCTATTTCTCTTAGGAACAGAGTCTATTCTTTGTCATCCTGACTCTTCCCTCATGGAGTCACAGGGAGGCAGATTCTAATTTGCCACCATGATTTCTCCCCGTAGGTCCAACTTCTTACAGACCTTGTTTTCAAATATCTAGGAAGATTTCCTTATTACTTTTAATGTTTCCCCACAACAAAATCCCCCTCTATTAACTAATTTGAGTTGATTCCTATTCCTGGCAGCTACAGAGTCAAGACTAACAGAATATCTTCAAGCAGCTTATAATCTAATGGTGGATATGGGGAAATAAACAATTGAACAACTGGGTAAGAGACATTATGCGGGACTGGGTCTTACTTAGCTGAGGCATGAAGATAAAGTAGGAATGAGCTACATAGATGGAAAATCTAAGGATGGCACTCAAAGAACTGAGGTAATCCCAAACATAGGGACTGATTTTGGTTGGAATAAAGATGTGTGAGGCATTGAGAGGTCAAACAGGAGGAGCAGGCAGGGCACACACAGGAAAGACCTCAAATGCCACAAGAAGGACTTTGGTATATTCCTAAGGGCATAATGGAGTAGCAAACAATGAAAGATTTTAAAAAGTAGAGGGTCATGGTCCATGTTTTTTGTATGAACAATCACATTAGTTGGAAACTATAGTAACTGAAAACTTACATAGTTCTCTTTTTAGACCTACTGCATTTTCTAGAAATGCTTAGAAAATGTCACCATTATCTACCATCACTGGTTTCAATACAAAGTTCTAACAGAAATTAGATCTACAATGTCAGTATTTGACAATAAAATATAAACAATACTTTACTGGCTGTTGGAGCAAGGACAGAATTTAGTAATGAGGATATTAGTTGTACCAGATCCTTGAAAACCAGTTACGACAGTTTGCAAAAAAGAAAGTCTTGGCTTCCTGACAGAGTTCTCATTAGGATTTCTGCTTTCTAAGGACAACTAAGGGACTGGGATTTAGCTCAGTTGGTAGAGCGCTGCGCTGCAGTCTCTGAGGTCCAGAGTTCAATTCCCAGCACCGCAAAAATGGGAGAAGAACCTGGCAACCCACTCCCAAGGCAATCCCAAAACAGTCAGCCATTGAAAACCCTATGAGGGTCGCTATGAGTCGGATACCAACTCAACGGCACCTAACAACAACAACAACAAGGACAACTAAAGCACAGAAACCATGATCCTCCTCATCAAGGGTTGGAGGCAGTGTCACCCAGCAATTAAAATAAAGTTATTTCAGTTGTCAGAGCCTCTGTTTTATAATCTGTAAAATGAAATGACTGTAGCTCTTATTAAAGAAGTTAATATTTGCAAAGAGTCTGACTTGACATGGCCACTCCTGGAAATGCAGTCTCTGTGTTTCTGAAATAAATGCAGCTTTGAAAATGTGGCTCTCCCTACAGCTCCCCTCCTCCCATGCATCAGGGGACAGCCTGCTCCAGAAGACATTAACACATGGACTTGGACCTCCTCACCAGAAAACATAATAGTTCCAATTCTGATCACTGTTAATTCTAATTTTGCTGGGCAACACACCAAGCAAATAGGTAGCAGAGGTCTCAAGAAATTAAGCTAAGTCCACAATAGCTAATAGTTGGGATCATCACACATATTAGGGGATATTTGTTATTGTTAGGTGCCATCTACTCAAGTCTGACTCATAATGATCCTCATAGGGTTTCCAACGACTGACTGTTTCAGGAGTGGGCTGCCACATCCTTCTCCCATTTTTGCAGGCCTGGAGATTGAACCCAGGGCCTCATAGAGCACAGACCAGCACTCTAGCAACTGAACTAACCCCAACCCCATGGAGGGGAAAATCCCTTCTTTCAAATGCACACACTGTGGGGGACACAGAGTGGAGTATCCTGTCAGATGTGGAGCCTGAGTCTCCTGTCAGCCAGCACCCACCTACCTATAGCAAGGGGGGTGTCTGAAGGGAAACAGCAGCTTTTTGAAGACACACTGAACAGCAACAAAGACAGAGACATGGAACCAAACAAACGTGTTCACTCAGGCTTCTCTCTGTCTCTGAGAGGGAGAGAAGTGGAGAGAGCCAGGAGTAACTAGTAAGGACAGTCGCAAAGAGACTGAGGAAAACAGGGTTATATGGGTCAGGAAGGGAGGGTGATGGATGATAATCACTGTCCTATACAGCAGAGGTCTGTGGAAAAATTGTCTTCCTTCCATGAAATTGGTCCACTGCCAAAAAGGTGGCAGAACACTGCTATACAGTACTTGGCCTTTCTCCATTGCTGTCACTACATTATTACATCCTAGATCAAGAAGACAAGGAGACCTCATCTTAGAGTTGGGAAAAGAGAACCTTTCAACTCCTCAGCTCTGACCTCCAAACTCAGCTCACAAGTCCCTGGGAATCTTGTTGCCTGCTGTGCACTGCAATATCAATACTGGGTCCCCCCAGGCAAGGTCTGTGCTCTCCCGGAGCTGATCTTGTGGTTGGAGGGGACTGTGCACACAGCAAAGGGGGTGCTCCTTGGCCTCCTGGATGGCAAGACCTTGGGGCAGCAGCCCAGGGTCCCCTGCGCGCCCATGCTTGGGACTTCACAGGGATTTACAAACAGCTAAAGGAACAACTGTAACAAAGAAAGGAAGGGCCCAAGTTCCAACGAGGTGAAGAAGAGTGAAAGGGGTCTAGAGAGGCTCATTTGGAATCACTGGCCCAGGAACTTCAAGTCTGGACAACACGCTAAACCCAGCCAAGGGAACCCACAATAGACTCAAGGGCCAAGAGCAGGAAGGGCTGCGTGGCCTATGCCCTAAGGGAGTCACTGATATTCATATCCTACTGGTATTTAAAAGAAAGGCTTACAAGCCTCTATTAGATATATCTTAATAGATATATCTTAATGAATCATACATGAACTGCCCGATGCTTTTATAAGTCAAATGCAAGGGTCACTGAGTACCACACAATTCATCTTTTAACTGACCTGTTCAATACACACATACACACTGTAAAATATCATCAACTACCAACTATGTAGCATAAAATACCCACCTACTACATATTTATTTAAGACTAGTAATACATTCATTCTGCAGTGCTGTACCAAAGAGATCTGAAATAAGGTTACAAAAGCAATCTCAAAAATAAGCAAAAAAAAAAAAAAAAAAAAAAAAAAAAAAAAAAAAAAAAAAAAAAAAAAAAAAAAAAAAAAAAAAAAAAAAAAAAAAAAAAAAAAAAAAAAAAAAAAAAAAAAGAGGCTGAAAGTTAGGCATCAGCGTCAATCTCAATTCTATCAATACTTACAGGCAGCAACCATGCATAAGAAACGTGACTAACAGCTCCTGGATGATGGTGATAAACTGAGGGAGGGAAATGGAGGCAAGATGGAAGGGAGGGAAATACAAAGGGATTAACAAGTGAGCCCCACACAAAGTCAGTTATTCTGAGTGAGGGCTGCCCTACTGTCCAGAGAGCTGCTCTGTCAAGGCTCGCTTTTCTGTCCATCAGTTATAGCAAAGATGACAAGGGTTTGAAAGGAACTTCTTTTTTAAGAACCAGTAGAATGTGATGCCGCTGACTTTTTATCTAGAAAAGATGACCAGGCACCTGATAGGTTAAGAGTGTCGGATTCCCTCACCATCATTATTTTAAAGGAAGTAAAAATAAAGGAAAACAATAAAAGAAAACATGGTTTTAGAAAAACACTCAGAAACTTCAAAACCCATGACCATGTCTGCCCCTGGAAGTTTCAGGAAACCGCTGAATCTCTTTATCCAGTTCCTTTGCCAACAGCTACAATAACCATCTTTAAGAGTGAGGGCCCCATTCAGCCCAATGACACCCACACATAGTTCCTCTCAAAAGATAAAGGGTCTCTGGAGATGTTTTGTGTGTAGGACAAAACAGAGTTTCCCCTGGCATACCTGATATGAACATGCCGCTATGCTTATCAGATGACCCCTGCAAAGGGCACCCATGTGATCCCACTACTGCCCCAGGTGCTCAGCAACAGCCAACAGTCTCCACATTCAGCCTGGAGATGCAGCTTTTGCCAGCATCTCCATCAGTGGCTTGGCTGCAGGAACTAACAGCAATAAATTGGAGAGAAAGCAGCCATGGCTGAATACAGTCCCTCATTAAAAATGACCTCAACAGTCATTCTCAGCTTGGCAGATATTCATTTTGAGCTGCTTCACATTTGTATTATAAGAAAAGTGATTTAATTTCTGTAACTGGGTCATGTACACATATTCCAGGCAGAGGGCCCCACAGCAACAGGAAGCTCCTTGCTCACCAAGGGAGCTGGGAAGCCAAGGCATGGCTAAAAGGCAAGACTCCCACACAGACCCCCAAAGGAGTACATAGACTGAGCGTCCCTTATCTGAAACACTTGGCAGCACAAGTGGTTCAGATTATAGTTTTTCAGATCTGAGAAGATCTTCATGGACGTCAGCATTCCTAATGAGAATATCTAAAATCTAAAATGCTCCAACATTTGAAATTTTTGGACATGTAAGTACTCAAAAAAATTCCAGATTTTGGAGCATTTCAGATTTCAGAGTAGGGATACTCAATCTATACTGGGCACATTGAGAAGACTTATCTTCTATTTCCTTGTTACTTTTTTTAATGTAAAAAGCTGGAAATACAAGCATCATTGCTTCAAAGAATTTTGCAAGAGACTTCTCAAGGCAGATTTGTCAACCTTCCTCATTCACTGATAAAACAAAATTCACCAAGCACCTTCCATGTGCAAGGCATTGTGAATGTCCAACCCAGGACCCTGTGTTTTGAGTCAAGATGATTTCTACTACATTTTTTCTAGATATTAGAAAGCATACCATCACCATTATCACATTCATGTTCTGCATGGGAAATCTGAAGAGTGACCCTGGAGGAATAAAGTGAAAAATCCTTCTTCCTCTCTGCAAAAGCACCTTTAAAGGCCTAGTGGGCTTGCTAATAAGGAACCTGAAGTTACAGTATTGCTCATGTACAAGTAGTATGCACACCATAAAAATCAACAAGAAAATCCTAATACCCTGCCAAATATAACCAATGTCACAAAATTTCCAATCACAATTAAGCCAAAAAACCTCATTTGTTTATACTTCCCTTTGTCATGTATTTTGTTATTATCCTAATTAAGCTTTTAACCATTAATAATGTTTTTCCTTTTGTTAATAAATATTAAAAACAAGAGGTAGGACCAAGATTCTCAGTATGAGAGACAGGGTATATAAGAAAGTCATACACACCCATTCTTACAAAAATATGCCAACCTCTATTCTGATAAGCCCCAAGCCAGTATTTCTAGTAATGTCTAGCTAAAGAAAAAGTTATTTATCACACACCTAAGGACATGTACATACATATGGCAGAAAATAGTTTAAAATAAATAATTTCTACTAACATGGAAGAAGGAGCTGGAGTTTAGCTCAGTTGGTAGAGCACTGCTCCGCATTCTCTGAGGACCCATGTTCAATCCCTAGTACCACAAAAATGGGAGAAGGATGTAGTAATCCATTCCTGACACAATCCCAAAACAATCAGCCACAGAAAACCCTATGGGAGTTGCTATCAGTCAGATCCAACTCGACAGCACCAAACACCACCACAACAAACATGAAAAAAAGAGTTCTCCATCATCAGTCATCAGGAAAACACAAATTAAAAGCACAATTTAGATAGGTGTTCACATCAACTCAAATGGCTATAATAAAAAAATCCAGCTAATAATAAGTGTTAGAAAGGACACAAAGAAATCAGCAGCTTTAAACACTAAGGGTAGGAATATAAAATGGTGAAATTGTTTTAGAAAACAGCCTAGCAGTTGCTTGAAAAGTTAGTGTTATATTTGACTCTGCAATTCCACTCCTTGGTCTATACTACAGAAAAATGGAAGTATACTTCTATTTGTACACAAACGTTCATAGTCACTTTACTGCTAATGGCCAAAAGCTGGAAACAGTCCAAAGGGATTAAGTGCTAACACGATGATACAACATGGATGACCTCTAAAAATATAATAGTTGGAAGCAGGCAGCCACAAAGGTCACATATTATAGGATTGTATTTATATGAAACATCGAGAATAGGCAAAGCTACACAGACAGAAAGTAGATTAGTGCTTGCTTGGGGTTGAAGGAGGGAAAGCAGGGAGCAAAGTGATGGCTAAAGGGTACAGAGTTTATATTAAGGTGATGAAATGTTCTACAATTGACTGGGGTGGTGGCTAAACAACTCTGAGAATATACTAAAAGCTTTTGAATCAGTCACTGCCATGACTGAATTGTATGGAATGTCCATTATACCTCAACAAAGCTCTTGTGAAAAAAATCCAAAAATCTCCGCCAATTCATTCAATAAATGCTGTCCTTAAATGAACATTTGCAATGATTTTAGTACTTTCCTGACAAGTAAGCAAAGCAACACAAAACAATCTCAAATAGACTTTGTTGTTGGTGTTAGGTGCTGTGGATTGCTCACTGGAAAAGGTATTTAACAGCACAATGAACTCTATAAAAAAGAGGTCCGCAATAAGGACAACCATGAATGAGCAACAGGAGGAAGCAGACTGTGGATGCCTAGGGGATGAGGAGGGTTCCAGGATTTGCCAGGCCATCTGCTATTACCTTGATGTGATCTCTCTTCATTCTATAGCAGCCAAGTTTTTAGCTAAGCACTGGGCTTCATAGCTAGGGCCTCTCTTGCAGCTAGATTGTGATCTTATTGCTAAATTCATAACAAAGGAGTATGTGAGGGGGAATTCCAGGTAATCTCTAATTACAGGACAAAATGCCTGCTTGAGTTTATAGTTTTGACACTCTCCTCTCCCTCCAACCTTGGTAGTTCCCATGGGCTAAAAAAAGGGAATGCAATGACCCAGCAAAAAGGGAGTACTCTAGAATCCTGAATAGTGGTGTGGAGAAGAGCCACTGTGTTGGCCTAGGCTGCTCCCCACTAGAGCCCAGTATCAGAGAGAGAGAAGCCACCCTGCTTTACTTAAACACTGCATTTTGGGGTCTCTTTGGTATAGTGACCTAGTTTATATGGTAACAAGTGGGAATGGAGCTGAGCTCTAAAACACAAGCAGGCATTATGGTTGGACAGGTAAACAGGTGCTACATGCTACAGAGTTGGGAGTTCCAGGTTCAGAACACAATTTCCCAAAGTTGTCATGGCAGGCACAAAGGCTGCTTGCATACACTTGTATAGTGTGGGTACAATGACTACAGGGAAGAAACCCATGCTCTTTGAGTAGTAAATCAATCTGCTGGGAAAAGGGTGAAATCCCAAGCCTTTGTTTTTTCCTGTGTTTTTCCCCCTTTATTAGTAAATGATGGTGGGGTACAGAGTAATACAGCATTGGCTTTTTTCATTATGCATCCTTTACATCACTTCTGGCAACCCACAAGGTTTATGGAGCCTTATTGCTTATATGCAGTAAAACTCAAATGCTTATTTGGGTTATATTACCCTATTTTTCCAATGTATTCATGAAGTTGCACTGCTTACATTGAGATCATCCTCTCCCCATTCATCCCTCCACACTGACTCTCCTCCCCAACCCACCTTCCCCAATCTTCACTTCCCTTTGCTAATTCCCTCCTTCTTTCTACTCTTTATATTATCCTTTCTTCACTAAGTTTAATTGTGCATTTTTTACATATCAATTTATGTGTAGGATTTTTTTCTTTCTTTAAGAAAGATTGAGCTCCCACATATGAGTGAGAACATATGGTATTTCTCTTTTTGAGCTTGTGTTTGTTCACTTAAGATGATGTTCTCCAGTTCCATCTATTTTGCTGCAAATGACATTATTTCATTTTCTCTTTATTGCTGAATAGTATTCCATTGTGTATATGTATGTACCACAATTTTTTTTATCCATTATTCTGCTGATGGGCACTTTGGTTGGTTCCATATCCTTGCTATTATAAAAAGTGCTACATTGAATACGGAGATGCGGGTGTTTCTGTGGTATGATGACTTGTCTCCCTTTAGGTATACTCCCAGTAGTGGTATAGCTGGGTCGTATGGCAGTTCTATTTTTAGTTTTCTGAGGTATCTCCATATTGGAAATCCAAGCCTTTTTATCCACACTTCAAGGATAAGAACCAACCACACTACAATTTAAAAGATACTACCACATAAAATCTTCACAGGTGAATAGAGTTTATAGTTAACGTAAACTGCCTAGTCAATTTTTTTTAAAACGGTAGTTGGAGGTTGAACCCTAGGCTTCACACATAACTTTGCAAGTGCTCTATCACTGAGCCACACTCCTGTCCCTTTTTTATTTTTTTTTTATCTTGAGACAGAGTCTCACTAAGTTACACAGGCTGCATAATATGGCCTGGAGCTTGTTATCTTTCTGCCTCTGCCTCCAGAACCCCCAGAAGCCTGTTTCCTCACTCAAAAATAGAGTCAGCAAAACCTTCTCACAACTCCATTACCCTTTCTGTGCCAGGTACTATATCTGGCAGCCATAGATGGAGTCATTCATCATCGGAACCACCTCCAGAGTAGAGTCTGGAATGCTGAAAGAGACAAAGCCCCCAGAAAGAGTTTGCCAATACCACAGTCAAACAGCACAGATTAGCTCTCATCCCATCATTTAGTCTATCGGTACAATAGATTTTCCCTACTAAACACATGTTCTTTGTGCCTGTCTTACCAGACGCAATTGTTTTTATGTCACAATGCCTGATGGGGTGTGATGTGTCCCCAGTGATTAAAATGCTTTGGATGGCCGGGCGCGGTGGCGCACACCTGTAATCCCAGCAGCTTGGGAGGCGGAGGCAGGAGAATCACAAATTCGAGATCAGAGGCAGTCTACATAACTTAGCGAGACCCTGTCTCAAAAAAAGTAAGAAAAATGGGCTGAGGGTGCAGCTCAGTGGTCCAGCACCTGCAGAGCATGCAAGTGTGAGGCCCTGGGTTCAACCCCCAGTACCATTAAAAAAAAAAAAAAAAAAAAGCTTTGGATTTATGGAAGGAGAAAGGCTTAAGTCTTTAAAATGAATATAATACCATAACTGGGAGAAGGGCCTGGCAATCCACTCCCAAGGCAATCCCGAAACAGTCAGCCAATGAAAACCCTATGAGGGTCGCTATGAGTCGGTATCCAACTCAACGGCACCTAACAACAACAACAACAATACCATAACAGCATATACTTGTGCACACATTTTTAAAATGCTCTGGTACTGGAAGATAAAACTGAGTTTGTAGTATGATTTGGATAATCAGAGTTCTTTGTATGCATAATTTACGTCTATTCATCTCTATGTAAATGGCATTTTCTGTGTGTATTTAATTTCTGCTATCATTTCTTCTGCAACAAAATGTTCTTCAGTATTTTAAGTAACAATGTAAAGAAGATAAAATATTCCACATGGGTAACATTTATGTATCCAGTTACAATAAATGGGCATAACAGTCACTAAATTGGGAGAATACTAGTTTTATACTTTGGAAACAACAGAAAAAGTTACACTGGTATAACATTTCCAGAAAAAAGATGTTTCTCTACATAATACTTTTAAAAAATAACATATAAACTGACACATTGAGACATCCTCGGCCATCAATATTAAGAATATGAAACTGAGAAGTAGGTGGCAAATATTAAAAATTTAAGAATATACTGGCAAAACTGCATATTCTCAAATCGCAGGCCTAAGGCAATTTTTATAACTATCCTCTTTTTCCAATACATAAGATAGGAGAGTGCCTTTTATATTTTCCCCTATTCTCAGAGGCAATTTACTGGAAGTTCGTGAAGCAGCATGATTCGGCTATCTTCCTGGAACAGTGACATGCCCCTCAAACAAGGAGCATGTATATCTCTCTCCATCCTCTCAAACAACGGTGGTTCAATTTTTCTTCTAGAACAGGCTTAAGTTAAGCACAGCTCATATATTTCTGACTATTCTTAAACTGTTAAAGCGTTTTGGGCTTCAATTTTATTAAAGCAAAAAGAAAAGGAAAAAAAAAGAAAAAAAGAAAAAAGAAAAAAAAAAAAAGAAAAGAAAAAAGAAAAGAAAGCGCTCAGTGGGTAAAGCACTGCGCTGCAGTCTCTGAGGCCCCGAGTTCAATTCCCAGCACCGCAAAAATGGGAGAAGGACCTGGCAATCCACTCCCAAGGAAATCCCAAAACAGTCAGCCATTGAAAACCCTATGAGGGTCGCTATGAGTCGGATACCAACTTGACGGCACCTAACAACAACAACAACATAACACTCTATGTGTTTTTGTATTTCTTGCAACTGAAAATGAAAATAGAGTAATACAGAATTAGAAACTACAGGAGAATGCTAGCTATCTGCCTAGGCTATTCTGATTGTGTTAGTTGCCAAAAATAGGTATGTTCTTTTCATATCATACAATGCTTTTTTTTTTTTTTAATCATTTGTCACAAGCTTTTTTGCAGCTATTGTTAAAGGACATGGATTCTAACTGGCCTCCCAAAAGTCTACAAAGAGGGAGGAAGTGCTTTGACTATTCTCCTAACAGGAGATGAAAATAAGTTTCTGTTTTAGTTGCTTAGCTGTGGCCTTCTGTTTTGTTTTTTCGCATGGAAAAATAAATTATATGATAATTTGGAACTGACGACACCTTGATAATAAGTTTTAGGTACTACAAAAAGTAGTGCAGACAGAATAAAAAGGAGGTGAAACCTGGACTATTATAAAACACCCACAAGCACAGCAAACATGAAACCTACATCCATTGCCTTCATATACATGCCAAGTCTGCTAGATACAGCCTTAGCTGGGCGGTGCCTCTCAAAAACCAGACCATCAGCCAGGAGTGATGGCGCATGCCTGTAATCCCAGCAGCTTGGGAGGTTGGATGGCAAGAGGCAGTCTGTATAACTTAGTGAGACCCTGTCTCAAAAACTGAAAAAATGGGCTGGGGATGCTGCTCAGTGGTCCAACACTTGCAAAAGCATGCAAGTGTGAGGCCCTGGGTTCAACCTCCAGTACCACAAAAAAACAAAACAAAACAAAAAAAACAGACCATCTTATAGTTTAATTTCTAATAATCTTGCCTAGCCCTTAGCAGGTGGTCCTTCATGTAGAAAAGAAACATGCCTGATATGATAATTGTGTAAATTTCAACATGAATATTCAGCTTTAAAGTTGAGAGTAATGTGCATATTCATAGATGTTCTGTGCATTCTTATAACACTGGAATGCTACTAACTTAATAGAGGAATGCAGTACATATGTGGGGGTTGGGATTTAGCTCAGCGGATAAAGCGCTGCACTGCAGTCTCTGAGGCCCCGAGTTCAATTCCCAGCACCGCATAAATGGGAGAAGGACCTGGCAATCCACTCCCAAGGCAATCCCGAAGCACTCAGCCATTGAAAACCCTATGAGGGTCACTATGAGTCGGACACCGACTGGATGGCACCTAACAACAACAACAACAGTACATATGTGAATGCAAATTCTTCTTAGTATGAAGCACCAAGGTTTTCAGTTGCCTAGGAATTTGCTTAGTTCAGCAAGAGTCTGCTACCAGACTGGTATTGGATTTTTGAGTTAGCTAGCGTAAGGCAGAGGTACTCACGTGGTGGGATTACTACCTAAAGACCATTCCACCATGCAGGTATCCAGAGTAAACCCCAGCCACTTGCTCACCCTCCAGCCATAGCATTCAGGATAGAGGGAGGGCCACCGTGACAGACATGTGTTCTTTGTCAACCTGGAAACAAAGATTATTATGCACTGGCAAGGCAGAGAAGCCTGTGTTGGAACAACCTTCTTACGGGTAATATTTATAATAAGGCATTGAGGAAAAGTGGGCAGAAACTAGAAGGAATCTGATCTTTGAAAGAAGAGAACTGTGCTGAACAAAATTCACTTTTACAGGCTGCACTACTGAGGGGGCTCCCTGCTGAGTGGTGGGAGATGGCTAGAAGGCAAGTGAAAGGCTATGGTCCCATTCACTTGAGTTCCTATAGGATCAAGTTTGAATAGTGCCAAGAAAGTATGGTAGGATACCTCCAAAAAGATGGAGTCAAAGTAGGTAAGCCCCCAAACTGCATATAAACTACCTTAAATTTCTTGAGTTGTAATAGGCACTTATAATCTGCCTTTACTTAAAAGCATTGACTCCTCACTTGAACCCACAAGTGTCCTGTTTAGTCCCTAAGAGGCATCTAAAAGATCACCAGCCTTTGTCATAAACCTGCAACCACTTTGGATCCAGGGAAACTTTAATCAATAAGCATCTTTTTGACAAAGGGCTACAAATAACCCCCTCTAACAATGACAGCTTCCAGAAACACCCTGCAAAACCAGAACTGAAATCCCACTCTGAGCAAGAATGCTTAATTATGCAAAACTCTTACCTCTGCCCTCCAAACCCTCCTCTACTTAAACCTAAACCTCATCTCAGTTCCCTGAAGACAGACTTGGGGGTCACTGGACACCTTTGATTTGTTCTTCTTCCCAATGTCCATGTTAATTAAATCTCCTTTCTCTTTTCCATCACTATTCAACTCTCTTGTTGGTATATTGGAGATAGGGAGCCAAACCTAATTCTGGGAACTGGGGCTTTGCCCTAAATTCCAGTAACAGAGTGACCTCATACCTAAGCATTTGTGGGGGAGACTCCATGGAAAGCTATAAAGAATTCAGGAAGTTTCAGCTGCTGCTCACTGAGGGGAAACCAGAATGCGAATCCTAAAAAGCCAGAGGAGTTGCATTAACATTTCAGGCTTTCCAGTGAAATTCACATCAGGCCCAGGACTTACCACTTTCTACAATTAGGGGTCTATAGGCATGCCACCCTGGCATCTGACTTGTTCAGATCTCAGAAGCTAAGTAGGGTCAGGCCTGATTAATACTGGGATGGGAGACTGCCTGGGAATACTGAGGGCTGTAGGCTTAGAAGCAGGAGAAGGCAGCCCACTCTCAAAACAATCAGCCATTGAAAACCCTAAGAATTGCAGAGCAGCTCTGCCAATAGTGCCAAGCATGGCACAGGGTCAAGTAGTGTTTCATCTCTTGTGCAGAGGACTGCTATGAGTTGGACCCAAGGCAACAGTACTTAACATGAACAACAAATGGCTAGGAGTATTAAGGACTTTTGTCTATAGATGTACCAGCTGGGCATCCAATCTTGTCAGATCTCAGAAGCTAAGGAGGCCCAGTTCTGGTTAATACTTGGATGGGAGAACACCTGGGAATACTTGGTGCTATAGCCTTGGGAGATGGACCAGGCAGCCCACTCCCTAAACAATGAGCTATTGAAAACCTTATGAATAGCAGAGAAGCACTGACAATAGCGTCAAGCATGGCACCCTGTCAGAGAGTGTTTTGTCTGTTGTACTCATTGCTATGAGTCATTTAGGAGAGGAACTTAAAGAGACATACCCTAATAAACCATAAAATTAAGTCTTCATAAGTTCAAAGTGACACATTAGTAAGTTAACTTTCTGCTAAAACAAAAATAACACTCTTCAGAAGAAAATAACGGAATCTAGTAATGTCCAACACACAACAAAGAATTATTAGACATGGAGAAAAATAGAAAAAATGTAAACCAATATTAAGAAAAGCAGTCAACTGCTGGGTGCATTGGTTCATGTGGGTAATTCCAGAGACTCAGGAGGTGAAGGCAAGAGGATTGCATGTTTGAGGCCAGAGGCAGCATGCATAACTTAGGGAGATTCTGTCTCAATATTAAAAAAATTAAAAAAATGGGATGGGGGTGCTGCCCAGTGTTAGAGCACCTGCAAAGTATGTGCTCAACCATCAAGTACCCCCCCCAAAAAAAAAGAGAAAGAAAGAAAAAGAAAAAAAGAAAAAAGAAAAGGCTGTCAACAAGATCGTACTTCAAAATGATGCAAATGTTGGAGAACTGACAAGGAGCTTAAAGTAGCTATCACAAATAAGATAGAGACAAAAGAAAAATCAGTGAATCAAAGAGAAGTCTTAGCAAAGAAACCGACACTTGGGGAAAAAAAGAAATACTAGAACTGAAAAATATATTATCTAAAATGAAAAATTCAAGCCAGTCATGGTGGTTCACATCTGTAATCCCAGCAACTCAGGAGGCAGAGGCAGGAGGATGGTGAGTTTGAGGCCAAAGGCAGCCTGCATAACTCTTAGTAAGACCCTGTCTCAAGATTAAAAAAAAATTAAAAATGGGCTGACGGGTGCAGCCTAGTGGTAGAACACTTGCAAAGTATATGGGTCCAACCTCCAAATACTGCAAATAATAAACAAACAAACAAATAACTGAAAAAAATTCAAGAACAGTAGTTTGGAGACAGAACTCAAAAAGATCAATGCACTTGATAAAAAAGGAAATTATTCAATCTGAAAAACAGAGACTTTAAATAAAACAGAAGAAAATAAGCAAAGCCCTAGTAACCTACAGGAAACATTGTACAGGCAACTTTTGTGTAAATAGATGCCAAGAAGCAAAAGGGAAAATGGAAAAGAAAGAAAAACATTTGAAGAAATAATGGCCAATAACTTTCCAAATCTATTTTTTTAAAAAACTCCATTAACTTCAGATTCAATAACTCAGTGAACCACATACAAGACAAAGACAATCACATTTATCATAATAAAACTGCTAAAAGCCAAAGAGAAAATGTTGAAAGCAGCCAAAGAAAAACAAAAACCATAAAGGAGACAAAGATAGAAATGTCACCTGACTTCTCATCAGAAAATGATGAGGGCTGGAAAACAAAACAAAACAAAACAAAAAACAGCATTTTTTTAAAGTGCTGAGAGTAAACGTACTGTCAGCTCAGAATTCTTAGTATCTAAGTCCTTGGAAAATGCTAGCCAAAAAAAAGCTATTTTCAGATAAGTCAATGAAGAGAGGCTTCACCACCACGGGACCTGTACAGCAAAGAACAATAAAAAGAAGCTGTCTGGGCTGAAAGGAAATGACATCAGATGGAAACTTGGAACTCCAGAAGGGAACAAAGAGCATCAAAAATGTTAATATTTCAGTAAACACAAAAGACTACAGTTTTTTCCTTCTTTTATCAGGTAATTGCTTAATACAAAAGTCCTTAGAGTATAGTGAATGTTACGGTGAGGATCTAAATGTCTCCAGAAGGTCATGTGTTGGAATGTTCAGTCCCCAAATGGACGCTGTCTGTGGAGGCTGTGGGAACTGGGAGGTGGGATTCTAGCTTTGCAGAAGCATCTCCCTAGAAGTGGGCCTTTGGAGGTTTTTACTTGCAGTCCCAGTTCTGGTGGTTCTCAGCTTCCCGATGGCAAAGATGTGTGGGAGGGCCTGTGTCATGGGTCTGCCCTGCTGCCCTTTCGCCCTGCCTTCTGCGTCTAGGGACTAAAATCCTCCAATAGTAAACCCCCAATAAATCTCTTCCTTCATACATTTGTTTTAGTAGGTTTCTCTGTCAGTGATGTACCAGGTGGCTAATATAGCGGGGTTTAAGATATTTCTGGATATAACATA
Organism: Pedetes capensis; assembly: GCA_007922755.1. Lineage (NCBI taxonomy): Eukaryota > Metazoa > Chordata > Mammalia > Rodentia > Pedetidae > Pedetes > Pedetes capensis. The sequence continues at coordinate 191,764 of VMDO01001113.1, read as the reverse complement.
TGTATCAACAAAAGTACAAAGGATGTTGGATTGGTATGAATTAAACATAAAGGAGAATCTGTAGCATTACAGACTTCATCTGCAGGGATTACTTTCCAAAATCCCTAGTGGATGCCTGAAACTACAGATAGTACTGAACTCTATAGATGCTACATTTCCCCCTCTAAGTATCTATGATAAAGGTGAATTTATAAATTAGGCACAGTATGGGATTAACAATAACTAATAAAATAGAAGCAGGGCTGGGGTTTAGCTCAGTTTGTAGAGCACTGCTCTGAGCTTTGAGGCTCTGGGTTCAATCCTCAGCACTGCAAAAATGGGCAAAGGACACAGCAACCCACTACTGAAACAATCCACGACTGAAAACTCTATGACCGTCACTGTGAGTAGGACACCTACTCACCTAATAACAATAAAATAGATACCTAACAACAATAAAATAGAATTATAATACACTGTAATAAAATTTATTAGTGTATATAAAAGAAGTTACAGAGAATGGATTCATTTTTACCATAGATTTTAGCAATCTCATCATCCAATTGTTTTCCTTCCTTAAGAATCTTTACTTTTTATTGAAAGGAAGCACTTTACAACTTGTCTTTAGCATATCTGAACTGCAAGTGTTACTATTCCTGTGCTTTGGAGCCATTATTAAGCAAAATGAGGACTACCTAAACACAGCATTGGATAGTATGAAAGTCAATTTGATAACTGAGATGGGTACTAAGTAACCAACAGGCCGGTAGCATCTATAGCATGGAAACACTGGACAAGGGGACAAGTCATGTCCCAGAATGGGTGAGGCAAGCTTTTATCACACTATGCAGAACAGTATATAAATTAAAGCTTATGGATAATTTCTGAGATTTTCCACATAATGTTTCTGGATCACAGCTGACTTCAGATAACTGAGCCTGCAGAAAACAAAACCATAGGTAAGGGAGGGTACTGTATTAACTCTAAGTAAACAGCAGTAAATTAAGAAAGTATACTACAATCTCTATAATGGGGGATGGCAAGCTACAGCCCATAGGCCAAAATTGATCCACTGCCTATTTTTATAAATAAAGTGTTATTGCAATATGGCCAGGACATTCATTCACATACTGTCTATGGCTTCTATTGCACTACAATAGCAGAGTTAAATAGCTGTAATAGAGGAAAGGAAGTGGCAAGGGTCACAAAGTTAAAATATTTCATATGCAGCCCTTTAGAGAAAAGGGAACTCCATCCTTAGAGTCCCTTGTGTAGTCTTACTACTTGCACTATTCTTTTGGTATCTAGGAGGTGGGGTAATAATGACTGGCTTCCTCCCAAGTTTCTTTCATTTTGAGACATAGGTCCCCAGCTTCCACTGAACACTCACACCTGAATATTGGAGGTAAAAAACAACACAACCAAACAAACTGACATGGGCGTCGTTGGCACCACCTATACCTGTGAGTTCCAGCACATTCCCTTCACATTTGTCTTTCATTCCTGGCTGCCTGCCCTGTAGGTATCAAACTCAATCATCAGACACAAAGACAACAGCCTTACAGACACTATTATACCAGCTCCCACACCTGTGTAGGCCAAATCCCTTTTACAAATCCCTTAATATATACACACCCCTCCTCGTAATTCTGCTTCTCTGATTTAATCCTAATATAGAGAAAGTGTTCAAATGCCAAAGTGGTTCTTTGAAAAGAATAATGTGTATAATATCCTAGCAAGAGTAATCAAGAAAAAGAGAAAATAAAAATCAGCAATATTAATAATGAAAGAGGAGCTAGGCACAGCGGCGCATGCCTGTAATCCCTGCGGCTCGGGAGGCGGAGGCGGGAGGATCACAAGTTCGAGACCAGAGGCAGTCTGCGTAATGTGGCAAGACCCTATCTCAAAAAGTTAAAAAATGGGCTGGTGTGCAGATCAGTGGTACAGCACTTCCAACACATGCAAGCGCGAGGCCCTGGGTTCAACCCCAAGTACTGCGGAAAAAAAAAAAAAAAAGAAAAGAAAAAGAGGAATAATCACTATAAATCCTTATAGACATTAGGACAATAATGTGAGTATGATATACAACTTCATAGTCTATTATTTAGAAAAAATGACAGGCTCATATGTTTCTGACAGGTTTATTCATAATAGCCCCAAAGTGAAAACACTCATATGCCCATTACAGAGAAAATGGATAAGTCAATTGTGGCACATTCATACACCCAAGTATTGCTCTCTAATGAAAAATATTAACATATGCAACAGCATAGATGGATCTCAAAAACATTATGCTGAGATAAAGCAGCCAGATACTGCCCCCTCCAAGAAAATGTTCATACTGTATGAAACTCAAGAATGGGCAAAATTAATCTGCGGTGACAGAAATCTGAACAATGATTGCCTGTGGGGGGAATGGAGATTCAACAGGAGGCATGTGGGAACATTCTCCGGTGATGAATATGTTTTTTATCTTGCCTTCAGTGCTGATTTTATGGATGTACACATTTATCAAAACTCATCAAATTGTAGACTTAAGATCTGTGCCTTGTATTATAGGCAATTTTACTCTCACATAAAAATTAAGGTAAGTTGGTTTCAAAATGTAAGCCTTCTGGCTGACTTAAGAATGCAACTGAAGGAACATTGTTTTCCTTTGCTAATTCCATTTACCTTTCCAGCCAGCCTTGGGGAATCATTTATTCTACAAGGTCACATGTATCCTTAAGCACGCCAAATTATAACACCTTAAATGACCACCTGCAGCCATAGCACTGCGGCCTCCGATCTCCTCAGATCTCAGAAGCTAAGCAGGATCGGGCCTGGTTAGTACTTGGATGGGAGACTGCCTGGGAACACCAGGTGCTGTAAGCTTGGGAGACGGACCTGGCAACCCACTCCCAAAAAACAATCTGCCATTGAAAACCCTATGTATAGCAAAGAAGCAATGACAGTAGTGTTTTGCCTGTTGTACACAGGGTCGCTAGGAGTCGGATACCTACTGGACAGCACCTAACAACAGCAACAACAAATGACCTCCAATATTACATGTTTCACTGTGGGCTCACGGTGCTAAAGGCTCCATTGGTTTAGAGTGGTTACAACAATGCATAGAAAACTGAGGCTCCACCTACGTTTTGGAAATTACAATCTGGGAATTAAGTACAACCTGTTTGTAAAGCATTTTTCCGTCACTGACTGCACCGAGTTGTCTCAGACTGAAGTGGACTTGTTAATTGTATATTTATAGTGTTCAGCCCAATGCTGAAGAGAGGTTTCAATAACAGCCTTCGCTTCAAAAGGGAACAACACTGAGTGCAGAAAGAATCATCAGTACCAGGAAATAATTTGCCCTTAAACACTCGGCAGAAGAAAGGCTGTGATTTCACTCCTACTCCAGTCTGCAGGCTTTGATAGACACCACCCAGCTTCAATTGACAATATGTAACCTTGACTTCTCAGCCTATTTGTAGTACCTGGCTTTCTGCCTCACACACTAAGCTCCAAAATAGGTCCTGAAAAGGGAAGATCGTCTAACTGAGGAAAATAGGAATTTAATTTTCTAGCATCATAGAGTTAATGCTAATAAACCACCAAATGGTCAGAAGATGGTTGTTTCTTGCAAAAGTTATACCCAACAACCAATTGTTAGGAGTCCAATTCATAGTGGCCCTACATACAATAGATGAAACACTACCCGGCACTGTGCCATACCCAGTACTACTGTCAGTACTTCTCTGCTACTCCTAAGGTTTTCAATGGCTGTTTTTGGGGAATAGGCTGCCAAGTCCTTCTCCCAAGCCTATAGCACCCAGTAGTCCAAGGCTGTCTCGCATTCAAGTGCTAACCAGGCTCGACCCTGCTTAGCTTCCGAGATCTGACCAGATTGCATGCCACAGTGGTACAGCTGCAGACAACAACCAATAGTATAAGGAATTCTTCATTCTAGTCAGCTAGTAAAACACAGAAGCAAATTTAATAGCAATCTCTGCAATAGAGTGGCAGATTAAAAAGGGATCACTAATGATTTCTATATTATATGACATAATTTCACAATATGAGCTTAGGTCAGTCCAAGGCAACCGGAAAGTCAGAGGGGAACTTATTAGGAAGAAGAAAGGCTTCTGTGATCCAGGGATGTTACTGGTAGGAAGGTTTGCTAAAGGAAGGGCGCACTGCTTCCCAAGGCCTTTAGACATTGATTAGGGGATTAAAGAAAGCTAGCTTTGAAAGGGATTGAGGGCCCACCATGGAGTCTGTGTACACACAATCTGAAGTTTTGAGGAATCAAAGAGACAACAGATAAATATTAGATATTTGAGGCCAGGTGTGGTGGCAAATGCCTGTAATCCCAGTGGCTTGGGAGGCAGCGGCAGGAGAAGGGCAAATTCAAGACCAGAGGCAGTCTACGTAATTTAGCAAGGCCCTGTCTCAAAAAAAAGTAAAAAAAATGGCCTAAGGGTACAGCTCAGTGGTACAGCACTTGCAAAGCATGCAGGCACATGGCTCTGGGTTCAATCCCCTGTACTGCAAAAAAGAAAAAAGAAAAAAAAAAAAAAGAAAGAAAAGAAAGAAAGAAAAAAGAAAAAAAGAAAATAAAAATTAGATATTTGTCTAAGTGTAATCAATCACTATATACGAGAGAGAATTTCTAGGCAGTTCTTTTATGTGTTCTTCCTCTTTGGCTTGGCTCTACCACTGTGAAATCAGAAGTGAGGATATCATCTATCCCCTTCTCTTCAGTAGGGTTTCAGAGTGTAGTTTAATTACTAGCCTTTTGTTATCTGCACTGCTTGAAAGGTGTTACAGCTGTCTTAAGAACCTTTATGGACCTTTATGGACTGTCAAGTATCTTTTTTTTACATAAAAATACCAAGAATCCTAACTTTTGCTATCTTGATATAGTATTGGGCTATCATGTTACAATACTGAAGTATATCAATTTATTAAAAATACTTTTACAAGAAAGGCAAAACAAAGAGCAGAGGCATTAACTATCCTTGCTAACAGGTGTAGTTCATTATAAAGAAGGTCCTGATGGTGATAGACTCCATATAAAAGAAGAACACAAAGAGCTGTGAAACCTGAAATATAAATTTTGTTTTTGTTTAGGCAACTTCACAATAGTTATGCATGCAAATAACTTTCCAAACTCCACTCAGCCTGAACACTCACTCTACCCATGAAACTTTGCAAGAGTACTCTAGCTCAAACAGACACCTTCAGGCTGTCTGTGAACTTCTATAAAATTTTAGTTTGTAGTGAACAATCTAGAACTCTGGTATTATACTTGATCATCTTGTACATAACCTAAAAAGACTGCAAAGTATATAAGACTAACTTTCACATGGTCAGTAACCATTTGTCAGTTTTCTTTATTCCCCAGAACATCAGAACATTGACTCAGACAACTGATACAATTTTTGTCAACAAAAAAAGGTCATGGTGCTGATATTTGGGCAGATTATATACGAATTCCAGGAAAGAAGAAATGATGGGTTTATGTGTTTCTGTGCAAGATGGAAAAGTGATGGGTAGGACTGGGAAGACCCACACAAGAATATTATTCTCAAATGAGGGCATCTCCTGTCCTCAGATATACACAAGATATTCACAAGATATACAAGATATACACAAGATGTACACAAGCATATTCTAAAAGAAAATAATTGGTTGCTTATGAATTCTGGTAATTAGACCTTTGTCTGATGTATAGGATATGAAATTTTTTTCCCATTCAGTGGGGGTTTCCTTGATTCTGTTAATTATTTCCTTTGCTGTACAGAAGCTTTTTAATTTCATGTAATCCCATTTATCTATTCTTGTTGCAATTTCTTGAGCAATTGGAGTCCTACTAAGGAAATACTTTCCTATGCCTATATGTTGGAGTGTATTACCTATCTTGTCTTCTATTAAAGTTTCTGGTTTTATGTTAATGTCTTTTATCCATTTTGAGTTAACTCCTGTGCATATTGAGAGATGCAGGTTGGTTTTCATTTTTCTGCATGCAGATGTCCATATTTCCCAGCACCATTCACTGAAAAGGCTCTCCTTTTTCCAGTTTACTTCCTTTGCTCTTTTGTTGAAAAGAAGGTGGCTATAGGTGTATTGAGGTATTTCTGGGTCTTCTATTCTGTTCCACAGTCTTCAGGCCTATTTTTGTGCCAGGACTAGGCTGTTTTTGCCACTACTGCCCTATAGTATAGCTTGAAGTCAGGGATTGTGATTCCACCTGCACTAGTTTTGCAATGTAAGAGTGTTTTGGCTATATGTGGTCTTTTGTGATTCCATATGAATTTTTGGATTGCTTTTTCTATTTCTGTAAAGTCAGGCAGTGGAATTTTAATGGGGATTGCATTAAATCTATAAATTGCTTTTGGTAGGATAGCCATTTTTACTATATTAATTCTCCCTATCCAGGAGAAGGAAGGTCCTTCCATTTTTTAGTGTCCTCTGCTATTTCTTTCTTTAATGTTTTGAAATTTTCCTTGTAGAGATCTGAAGGGTCTTTGGTTAGATTGATTCTAAGGTATTTAATTTTCTGTTGGGCTATTGTGAAATGTATTTTTTCTGAAATTTCCTTCTCTTCCTGTTTACAGTTGGTATAAAGAAAAGCTATTGATTTTTGTGCGTTGATTTTATATCTCGCCACTTTGCTGAAGGAGTTAATTAGATCTAAAAGTTTTCTGGATGAGGTTTTGGGATCTTTTAGGTATAGGATCATATCATCTGCAAATAAGGATAATTTGACCTCTTCATTGCCAATCTGTATCCCTTTGATTTCTTTCTCTTGTCTGATTGCCCTGGCAAGGACTTCAATTACTATGTTAAATAGAATAGGAGAGCGAAGACCTCCTTGCCTTGTTCCGGATCTAAGAGGAAATGGTTTTGTTTTTTCTCCATTTAATGTAATGTTGGTTGTAGGTTTGTCATAGATAGCTTTTATGATATTAAGGTATTTGCCTCTTATACCTATCTTCTCCAGGATTTCATCAGGAAAGGTGTTGCACTTTGTCAAAGACCTTTTCAGCATCAATTGAGATGATCATGTGGTTTTTGTTTGCCAGTTTCTTGATATGTTGGATTACATTAATTGATTTCCATATGTTGAACCAGCCTTGCATCTGTGGAATAAATCCCACTTGGTCATGGTGAATAATCTTTTTAAAATGTTGCTGGATTTGGTTTGCCAGGATTTTGTTAAAGATTTTCGCTACCAAGAAAACAAATAACTCAATACACAAATGGGCAAAGGAACTGAATAGACAGTTCTCAAATGAAGAGGTCTGTAAAGCCATGAAACACATGAAAAAATGCTCGCTATCCCTAGCCATTAGGGAAATGCAAATTAAAACAACTCTGAGATTTCACCTTCCACCAGTTAGAATGGCTAAGCTCAATAAAACAAATAACAAATGCTGGTGAGGTTGCGGAGAAAAGGGAGCACTCTTACACTGCTGGTGGAGCTGTAAATTGGTCCAACTACTGGAGAAATCAATATGGAGGTATCATAAAAAACTAAAAACTGATCTACCATATGACCCAACTATAACACTACTGGGAATTTACCCAAAGTGATATGTGTCATCATACCACAGAGACACCTGCATCTCCATGTTCAATGCAGCACTTTTCACAATAGCAAGGATATGGAATCAACCAAAGTGCCCATCAACAGAAGACTGGATAAAAAAAAAACTATGGTACATATACACAATGGAATACTACTCAGCAATAAAAAAAAATTAAATAATGCCATTTGCAGCAGAATGGATGGAATTGAAGAAAATTATTTTAAGTGAACAAACACAAGCTCAGAAAGAAATACCACATGTTATCACTCATATGTGGGAACTGAATCATAATTATAAGATGGAAAAAAATGCCATGCAGAGGTTGGAACATTAAAAAAAAAGCTAAGAATGGTATTATTATAGATGGACTAGAAAATTCATGTAATAGTTCTGACAATGTAAAAAGAAAATTCACTACAGAAAAAGTTCCTATTTTAAACAGAACTGGAACCCAAGGATATATAGAAAAATATTACCATAAAAAGACAAGCAAATGGAAGAGAAGTCTTTGGTGTGGGGGGTGGGACAGGAGGAGGGAGCACACAAGAGGGTAAGGGGGAACTTATATGTATAATGTACAACAAAGTGCATATATGGAAATGTCACAATGAAAAGCATGTCAGAATGAATCACATTAGCGTGTACATTAGAAATTTCCAATAAAAAAAAGAAAAAAGAAAATAATTGGTCAGATGACCTAGATTTGACTAAATAGAAAACAAGTCTTAAAAACTTGGAAGCTTTTTTACAACATTACTTTAAAATAATCTTTATTATAAAAAATTGGAAACATACACATCTTGTTGTTGTTAGGTACCGTCGAGTCGGTATCCAACTCATAGCGATCCTTATAGGGTTTTCAATGGCTGACTGTTTCGGGATTGCCTTGGGAGTGGATTGCCACATCCTTCTCCCATTTTTGCGGTGCTGGGAATCGAACTCAGGACCTCAGAGACTGCAGAGTGGCACTCTACCAACTGAGCTAAATCCCAGCCCAAACATACACATAGGTGGAAAAAATAATGAACCTCTACTCTCCATCCTTTAGCTTTAATAGTTACCAATATATTGTTGAAGAGAAGCGACAAGAGTGGAAAAACTTAGCAGCAAAAGCATTCAGTTCTTTTCTATGAAGTATATTTTTCCTACATCGTTCAGATACATTTTTATGAACTCTGTTGGACTTTCTCAAATGCTTTTTTGCATATGTTAAGAAGACTGTGATTTCTAACCTTTGTTGTCGATTTAATGTAGTGTATTATCACTCCCGAAAAACAATCCCAAAACAATCAGCCATTGAAAACCTTATGAGGGTCACTATGAGTTGGACCCAATTGAATAGCACCTAACAAGAACAACAACAATATAGTAATAGACTACTAAATATTAAACCAACCTTGCCTTTCTAGGACAAATTCCAGTTAGTTATACGTAATTCTTTGTATATGCTGCTGGATATATGAATTTTTGTGTGTTTATAGAATTCTAATTATAGAATTTATAGAATTTTGTGTGTTTATAGAATTTGATTTATGATCTCTTAGTGTAGCTTTTGGAAGAACCACCTGGCAATCCACTCCTGAAACAATCTTGGAACAATCAGCCATTGAAAATCCTGTGAGGGTCGTTATGAGTCAGACACTACTCAAGGGCACCTAACAAGAACAACAGTGTAGCATTGGTATTAGGGACGGCCCTCAAAGAATGAGTTTTATGGAAATGTTTGTAAAGGGTTTGTATTATTTCTCCTTTAACAATTCACAGGGTAAAGGACCTGGCAGCCCACTCCCAAAACAAGCAACCATTGAAAATCCTATGAATAGCAAAGAAACACTGACAATAGTGCCAAGCATGGCACAATGTTGGGTAGTGTTTTGTTCTGTTGTACACAGGGTCACTGTGTGTCGGACTCAACAGTACCTAAGAACAACAGCAATTTATAGAGTTCACCATCTGAACCCAGAATTTTCTTCGTGGGAAGACTTTTTATTAATTTAATCTTTTATTTGTTATGGGGCTATGCAGATGATTTTGAATCAGCATAGATTACTTGTGTCTTTCTAAAAATTTGTACATTTCTTCAGAGTTGTTCAGTTGGGTGGCATAAACTCATTCACAGTATTCCCTTAAAATTTCTTAAATTTCTGTACTGTCATTAGTGATATCCCTCTGTCATTCATGATTTTGAGAGTTTTGTCTACTTTTTCTTCATTAATATTGCTGTTGCCAACTAACTTCATCTTTCCAAAGGGCTAACTTTTGGTTTCACTGATTTTCTCTACTGTTTTGTTTTCTATTTCATTTATTTCTACTCTACTCTCTGTTATTTTCTGATGTCTGTTTTTACTTTTTATTTGCTCTTCTGCTTCTGGTTTCTTAGCATAGAAACTTAAGTTATTAACTGGAACCTACCTTCTCACATGGGCTGGGATTTAGCTCAGTTGGTAGAGCGCTGTGCTGCAGTCTCTGAGGTCCCGAGTTCAATTCCCAGCACTGCAAAAATGGGAGAAGGACATGGCAATCCACTGCCAAGGCAATCCCAAAAAACAATCGGCCATTGAAAACCCTATGAGGGTTGCTATGAGTCGGATACCGACTCGACAGCACCTAACAACAAACAACAACTTTCTCACATGGGGCCAGAGGTTAGCTCACTTTAGCTCCATACTCTCTGAGAACCTAGGTTCGATTTCCAGCACCAAAAAAAAAAAAAAAAAAAAAAAAAAAAAAAAAAAAAAAAAAAAAAAAAAAAAAAAAAAAAAAAAAAAAAAAAAAACCAAAACAAAAAACAGGAGACATGTGGCAATTCACTCCTGAAGCAATCCCAAAACAATCAGCCATTTAAAACCCTATTAGGGTTGCTATGAGTTGGACCCAACTTGAGGGCATCTAACAACAACAATCTTCTAATGTAAGTGCTTCAGTCTATTAGTTACACTAATATGTTTAAAAAGCAGTAATAATACAATTATTTTTATGGAATCTTACAAAAGTTAAGAACAAAAACATACCATCTACCTGTATTTACCTAACCATGTACCCTCTCTGGTGTCCTTTATGTCTTTATATAGATTCAAGTTACTATCTGGTGTCATTTACTTGTGGCCTAAAGAACACTCTTCAGTGTTTCCAAGAGGCAAACCTGCTTAGTAACAAGTTCCCTGGGCCTGTGTTTGTCTGGGAACATCTTCATTTTGCCTTTAGTAATGAAGAACAGCTTTGCTGGAAAAAGAATTAACTGCAAGTTCTTCTCTCTTTGGGCACTCTGTTTAACATGTCTTTTGTTATGTATTGTTTCTCATGTGATGAGTTGTGTTTCTCTTCCGCTTTCAAAATTTTCTCTTAGTCTTTTACAAGTTTTACTATGATGTGTGTGTCAATTTCTTTGTGCTTATGCTACTTTTAATTCATTGAGCTTCTTGTTCAGATTACTGTTATTCAACAAATTCTGGAAGTTTTCAGTCACATTTCTTTAAATGCTTTTCTTCTTTTCCTTTCTCTCTCTTCGTCTTGAGCTTGCATTACAGATGTATTAGCATGCTTGAAGTCATTTATGTCTCTGAGTTGTTTTTTTTAAATCATTTACGTTTATACTCTGGTCTTCAGATTGGATAATTTCTATTTCTCTTCAGAGTATTCTGTTGAAATGTAAACACTGTCTCGAGTCCCTCTGATGATTCCACGATAGTTTTTTTTATTTTTGAACTGCAGAATTTCCATTTGGTTCTTTTCCAAGTTTCCTTTTGTTGTGTCTCATTTTTGTTGACTCACTGTAATCATACATTCCTTTAATTTTGAAAACATGGTCTCTTAATTCTTATAGTAAGTGCTTTGAAATCTCTGCTAAATTTAAGATCTAGAGACAGTTTCTATTCACATTTATTTCCTTTCCTCCTGACTATGGATTAGACTTCCTATTTCTTGGCATGTCTCAATTTTTGACTTAAAGTAGATATTTTGGAATATATTATAGCAGCACTGGAATTTGATTTTCCCTGGAGGGCTGTTGTTGCCATTATTTTGTTTGCTTAACAACTGCCTAGAGTAAATCTGTAGAATCTGTTTCCTCCATGGTGTTTAGATGTTGCTATTTCTACCCAGGATTTTCAGTTTTTGCTTTTTAATTCTTTTTACTTTTAGGCTTGGACTACTACTCCTGTGTTTGTGCCATTTAGCGGTCAACCAGACACTGATCAGAGCTTGCACACAAACATCGTCAGTGAGAATTCCAGTCTCTGCCAAAGGATCTACTATTCAATGTGCAGCAGTCTTTAACCACGCTCTTATTTTCTGCTGGTTTCTTCTGTTTTTCCTGTGTTTACACAGAGGTTCATGGTCAGTGAAGGGTGAATGGATAGGTCAGGCCCTCTGGAATCTCTCATGAGGGGATGTACAGAAAGTTTATGTAAGCCCCTTATCACTATCTTACTCCTCAGTTTCCACACCTAAACAGCGTATCTGGCTTATCTTCTGGTTCACTGTTTGCCCCAAACCAGAGGGCATCTTTGGTCTAGCTGAGTCAGGGGTATTGTCAAAGGCAGTGGGGGGACACAGCCCAGTGCTGCTGCTTGTAGCCTGAGGAGTTCTCACCTCACAGACATCTACTCAGATGGGTCTCCATCCTTAGGCCCTTGAAAAGAATTTCACGACAAGTCACAGTATAACAACGTTAATGAATTTATTAATTAAGGATAATAGCGTATACTTTAGATTTAAGCATGGGCATTGAGAGAGAGAGAAAAAAAGATGCTTAAGTATAATTGTACATGTACAAGACATGGGTATGAGCTTCTCAAGAGGGAGAATCACTTAAGCAAATAATCATAGTGCACATCCAAGACAAGGATGTGGGAAAGGGTAGGATTAGGGGGGACGGGGGAGGATGGGAGGGAGGCACGTGCATTTAAATAGGTAACTATAGTTATATATAGATTTTTATGGCCAAAGTACAAAAAGCAACAAACTGATTTACCTGTTCTATCTTAAAGAATTTCCCGTTTTGTAAATGAAATTGTAAGGTGTCTTTACAAGGTACATTGTTGAAGTTCAGGGATGAGAGGGAAGGGCCAGTAAGACAAAAACAGGCCAAAATAGGTCAAAGGAAGAAGCTCCATTGTTTGGAGGATTTAAATGATGAAATAGAAATATTTTGGTATAATCTTTATCTAAGGAATTTCTCTTTAGTAAAGTCAGACTATAAGGTGGTCCAGGACATGCTCTGTACAAGTTTACAAGTAAGAAAAGAGTCACAAAAGTTGTCTAAAGCCAGATGTGGTAGTGCATGCGAGTAAGCCCAAAGACTGGGGAAGTGAAGGCAGGAGGACTCCAACCTCAAGGCCAGAGGCAGCCTGTGTAATTTAGCGAGGCTCTTTCTCAAAACAAAAAGTTAAAAATGAGCTGAGGAGGTATCTCAGTGGTAGAGTGCTTGCAAAGCATGTCGTAGGCCCTGGGTTCAACCTCCAAGTACCAAAAAGAAAAAAAGAAAGAAGTTACCTAGGCAACAGAGGACAAAGTATATTAAATTCAAAGGTCACATATATTTTGACCCTAAGCATGGCTTGTTGCTATCTTAATATTTTCATCTGAAATCTCTCTCTCAAAAAAAGTTCTGTGTAGGAAGTCTTCATAGCAGCGGTTTTCTTGGTAGTTGTGTTGAAATTCTTGACTCTTAGCCAGTTAGACTTAAGCTGGATCCTGGCTGATGGCTCTTTTCCCATCCTTGCCCCCTTAATTTTTCTGCCTTTCTAATCTGCCTCAGTATGCCCCTTCATTTGCCAAGTTCACTTCTGTTACTGACTATGCAGCTAGATGTCCGATTTTTCTGTGCTCTGCCTCAAATCAGGTCAGCTCCTCATCAGTAAAGCTGGTTCCCAGCCTGCCCTGCCCTGCTCCCAGAGCTGAGCTAGGGAGTGGCAGCAACTCCAGGCAAAAAGGATACTGTTAGAGGGTAATACGCAGGAAGAAAGGAAATAGAGGGCTCTGCATCCAGCCAAGTCTGGTGGTCAGTGCTTCCCTGATAGATAAAACCCTTACAAAAAGCATATTTGCTAGAAGGAAACATAATTAAAATCACTCTTCACTTCTACATTCATCCAGGAAGGATGAGGTATTAAGACTGTGAGATATACATCATCCTCAGCAATCAAAAAGGACATCATTTAGTGGATTCGGCTCCCTTATCAAGACCAGTGTTGTTGTTAGGTACCCATGAATCAAGACTTGTAGCTGCTTGGATTTCTAACCTCTTGAAATGGCTGCCTCTGAGCCCAGTCCTTGGAAGACACTGGGAATCCATTAACCCATTCCAGGCACAGGCCAAAGGAGTAAAAGTTTCTTTCCCCCTGAAGGCTCAACCCCCCACTGTAAAGATGGTCACCAGCAAGATAGCAGACAGGTACAGCTCAGTGTGGCTGCCTAGCCTGAGGAGTTCCTCTAGTTTGGACCTCCACCCAGGTTAAGCCAGGTCCTTGGCTTCATTGCAGAAAGGAATTTCAGGACAAGCCAGAAAGTGAAACCAAGTTATAAGGTTTATTAAGTCTACACTTTAGAATGCATGTGGGCACTTGAGATTGGTGGACAGGAGGCATCCAAGACACAGATGAGAACTTACTAAGGGAGTGAAGTGCCCGAAGCCAAAAAGAGGACAGCTCACATGTTACCTCCAGTTTCACTTAACCTAGGGCACACCCCATGTGATGTCTGTCAGTCCTGGGAGCTGAGCTCTGGGCACCTAGTGTGACATGAGCCTAGAAAGGACTGTTATAGGTTGGGGATGTGCCAAAGAGATCGAAAGAAGAAATTCCATTGTTTAGGTTTTTCTATTGGAGGAACTTCCCCTTAGTAAAATGAGATTATACACTGTATAGGTATAAGAAAAGAATTAGGAGGGAGTTGCCTGGGCATGCCTCAAAAAAGCACAAAATTACAGAAGGGAAATCAAAACTTAAAGGTTACACAGATTTTTGACTCTAGGCATGGTTTATTGCTATTTTAACATTTTCATTATTTAAAACGTCTCAAAAATAATGTCTATGCAGGCAGTCCTCACAGCAGTCTTCTTAGTAGTTGTGTCAAAGTTCTCAACTCTCAGCTGGTGAGATTCAAACCAGATCCTGGAGTGAAAACTCTTTATCTTTCCATGTCCTCCATGTTTCCCTGTCTATCCCGCCTCAAGATCACAACCGACCTTAGCTCCCGGCAACAGAAGCCCTTTACTACTTTACTATAGAAGCCCTTTACTACTGCGTGCCTTCGTGTCAATATAGACATAGATATAAGGCATGTACTGCCTTTATGTCTGTATTATCTATCTTTAATAAACTTAGTAATACTCTGTAATTTCTGTCTCGTATAAATTCTTTTACACAAGGAAACACAGAAGAATCAAGGTTATCTGGTGCCAGGGAGGGAGAAGGTAATTGCTGCTGCTTGGAAAGGACCTGCCTGCACTGGCCTCCAGACCCGCACTCAGGAGCTACTTCCTCCTCTGGAACTGCTTCTTTCTCTGAGCCCATCTACCTGTTCTCCACAAGTCTCCCCGCTAACATACTACCAGCTCCTACTGCTCTTATCCAAGTTCACCAGTTTTTCCTGAGTAGTCACTTACCAACTTGGTCAGCACCTCTGGTCAATTTCCAAAGTCCTAAAATGGCTGCATTTTAAAATTTTGTCCAGTTTTATTACTGTTAATGAAGAGGATTTGACAAGCTACTCCCTCTGCCATTCTGAGTTCTGTCTCCAAACTACATTGAGTTTGCAGAAAGAACTACAAATATTATTAGATGTTCAAGTATAATTTCTTCATGTTAACTAGTTTGAGAAACTATAATTTTCACTTATCTTCCCTTTATGGATTCTACAGCTCTTACTATGTGAATGCTGATTTTTTTCTTGTTCTGGTATCAACTATCAAGTTTATTTCAGTAAAGTAAAATAAGTAACAGAAGATAGAGGTTACATGAAATAGATTACAAGAACAAGATCTGCTGTATAAAAAGATACAATTTTTCACTCTCACACATACTCTACAGAAGAATAAGGAAAGTGATCTTTCTTTCAAAAATTAAAATTAATTCCACAAGGTGAAAGGGTAAAACAAGGGAGGGTTAAAAAGAAAGAGGAAGCAAAAGAACCATAAGCTTTAGTCATATGCTACAAGGAAAAGGATATTTAACCTTCCATCAATAAAAACTTGAAGCCAAAGATATTAAGAACAGGAAACTCAGAAGAACTGAATGAACCATGCAGACACTCCCTCAATACCAAACCAAGTAATTTAATATTTGGTGTTTGTTTAGTGCCCACAAATTCCAGAAATTATCTCCCCGTTTCACCTACTTATGTATGCTCACAGCAACTTTTAAAATTTTGTGTTATTTCTTACAGCCAGATAACCATCCCCAATTTTCTGAAATACAACCATACAGAAAACAGAGCAACTCAAATACAAGGTCTTCATCTACCCAGTTACATGACATTTAATGAATTTTGTCCCCCACCCTCCTCTTTCTCCGCCCCACTTCTTGGCCCCAATGGTCAAGATGACAGTACTTCTCTACAAAAAAGTCAAAATTCAAATAAGAACAAACACCTATCTATGAGGATACCAAATATGACTAGATAAGACAGTCTGCCCTTCGTAAGAACTTCACGTCTGCTTTCAACCTCTCAAAAGCTGTAGCTGCATTTAGGTCCCACTACAAATAATAAAAGCAGAGATTCCTAAGGTTTGGAAGGAATGTTATGAAACCATTTAACCCATCCTCCCACCTTAAGCAGAATTTAGATTAAGACACAGGAGCATTTGTTACGTTAAGAGGCTGAATTGAAACACAGACTTCATCTTGGCTTAATTCAAGCTTCCTGAAACCACTCTAGTTGGGTATCAAGGCTGCCCAAACAGTACTGCTGATGGTTCCAACAGAAACTCCGAACAGCCCTTTCCTGTTTAGTTGAAGCCAGTAACAGCACTGACAAGCCAGGAACCAGCCAGTACTGTTGCTCTTATAATCCCTGGGGAGGAGTGGGGTGATAAATCAAGATGGAATGAATCCTCTTGGTTAAGTGGTAATAAAACTACCTACTAAAATTATAAGAGAGAAGAAAGAGTGAGAATGAGAGAGAAAATCTATGGGGGGAGGGTACTGTCAACACCATGAAGACTTTTTCCAATTATAACTTATTTTGTAGCTCCAATGTTTAGAAATTACTGCATGAGGACCCCAAAACATCTCATTTTCCCTGAGTGCGGAAAGCCATATAGTTGATTGGATCCACTAAATTACTCAACTTTAGCAGACACTTCTAGCATTACCCAGCTCTGTTGCTGTAAGGTGGTATGGAGTCAAGTCAGACTCAAAGCAACCCTCATAGGGTTTTGAATGAATGACTGTTTCAGGATTACTCAGGTATGGATTGTAATGTCCTTCTCCCATTTTTGTGGTGCTGGGGATCGAACCCAGGTCCTCAGAGAGTGCAATGTGGCACTCTACCAACTGAGCTAAACCCCAGCCCAATCCAGAGCTACTATGGCTATATTCAACTTATAAGAAGTGTAACCATGGTTGCTAGTTTTCTCTTAACCTTCCCAATGTTCTTTTCCAGAACCTACAAATTAATAAAGAGTCATCAAACGCTAACCAGCATATAGTGCATCCAAAACTATATTATTTGGGCCTACCTTTTATAAAACCACAGCCCTCAGCACACAGGGCTACAAATCCCCATATACAGAACTTAACCTATGTACCTGGGATAAAAGTCCTTTGTTAGGTGAAAAATTTCTAAGTTTATCTCAGAAACATGAATATCCAACCCTGAATACCTAACATCTGGTGGTTTCTGAAGAGAATAATATTCCTATGTTAAGACCTTGTGTTAAGGCTTATAAACATGAAAATAAAAATGGAAATATTGAAAAGGAACATGGTTACTTTCCTGCCAGCATGGGGATCTTTCTGTGACTTACAGGGGCCTTGGAGCTAGACTGCAAAGGACAACGCATGCTTTAGCTGTCAATCAATGGCTGAAACAGTGAAGGTACAATGCTTCTTCTTAACACCTGCTGGCTTGTGTTCTTTTCCTTCCATACTTACACCAGAGTCACAGCATGAGTAATCAGCCTAGCACTTGGAACCAAGTGGCCACTGATAATGTATTCATGTATTCTTTTGTTTTTTAGCCGTACTGGGTAGTTAACACAGGGCCTTGCACACACTTCGCAAGTACCCTAACAGTTTGCTGCATCATGGGTTCCTTTTTAAAAAATTTTTGTATCTTGAGACAGGGTCTCACTAAGTTATGCAGGCTTCCTCTGGTCTCAAGTTCTCAAACCTCCTGTCTTAGCCTCCTGAGTCACTGGGATTACAGTTGTGTGCTACCAAGCCCAGCTCACTTGCAATTTAATGAATCCTCCATCTACTTTGAATTTTCATATTTTCCACTCACTGAACAGTGTAACATTTATTTTCATATACATGTTGCACAAACAGGCAAGAGGTGCTAGGGTGTACAGTGGTACCCAAAATGAATTGTAATGGAATAAGAACAGGCTATTCACCATGTGTGAAGGTCGATTAAGGACCCTCAGCTCCCCTGGAGGCAGGCCTGTCTACTTGTTCTTTTTCCCAGTGACAACAATGGACATGTCCTGAGCAAGGCCCACATCTGGGAAGGCCTAGGAGCAGCTCCTTCATCTCAAAGCTATTTAAAGATCCCAAATTGAATTATGGCATCCTAGGTGCCTGCCTATTCCTATCAACTTAGGTACGAGCCCAACTTCAGGGAGTTTCAAAGACCAGCAGCACCCAAAAGTCATAAAACATGTTTGGATAATGACCTCCCATGCGTCATAGAGAGTCTACTGCATGATCTCCAATCACAAGTGTTGCTCATGGAACAGAGCCTTCCTGCTGATGGAAATTCAGCCACCAGATGTGGCTCAAGGCACAAATACAAAGACAAAATACTAATAGAAGGAAAAAGCACCCAGTGCCATCTGGGAGCCTGGACTGGCAGGGGCAGAGATGAGGAGTAGGAGGGGACAAACCTGAATTCTATTAAAATCATAGAAGTTGGAGGGCCTTTGGAGTTGGAGGGCCTTAGAACTCAGAGTCCCTAATTTCCAAAATACAGAAACCAGAATCCACCTTTATCTCCAACTTAAAACTATTAATTAGTAGCAGACCTGGCAATAAAAACAAGCTCTCCCAGCACAACATGTTGGGCTGAAGAATCTGAAGCTCTACAAAAAGAGCTGGGTGACCACAACCAAAGACACTCCTGCCTGAGCTTCACTGATCTCCTCTGGAATCGGAGACGATACTTCCAAGGATGAAATGAGATGCTGCTCAAACAGCTCTGGTGCTGAATAAAAGGCAGAAAATCAGGCTATGGTTTTGTGTTTCTCAATTCCAGCTCCTCTCTGTATAATCAGTAAATAAATGGGAAGGGGGCCTAGGGAGAGCCCTTCTATTACCATTTCCTCTTCTCCCTTTCCTGAAGTACACCCAGTTCTGAGAACTCAGATTCAACTTGAAAATCATACACTACTGCTATACTATTCACTAAGTTGGTGTTCACTAACTCGGGCAACATTCACTTGCCAAGGTAAAGGGAAGTTTCTATTTCCCTCATTCATTCTCAGTGGCCCTTTTCACAAATGAGAATTATCAAAATCTAGACAAAAAAAAAAAAAAAAAAGATAACACAATCCTCTATGTCAACCCAGCCTGGCCTGACACAGCCACTGAGTCAACAATTTAAGAGGGGAACCTTCTTGAGAAATGGTCATGGAAAGTTCTAGAATGGACCAGACTCTATGACTATTGATGTAAGAGGAGGGATTAAGCACCATGTTTAATGTAACCTGAGAGACCACCAAATGTAAAACATCATAAAGGTGATTATAGCAAGGTCTAAACTTTGAAGGCTTCTATCACTAAATAAGTGCTATCACACTTAGCATAAATATATCCCCATAGTATCAAATGACTGGCCCCAAATTGGCCCTCCAGGACTCTCAGTCTCAGTCATGTGCCTTCTGCCCTCGCATTCTGGCCACACTGGCCTCACTCTGGCCTATGAATATGCTGAGGAATGTCTTGTGTCCTAAACTCTCTCCCTGCTGTTCTGTCTTGAATGATTTTCCCAGGTGATAGCTCACTTCAGATTTTGGTTCAACCACCACTCCCGCAGAAGCCTTCCCCAATTTATTTATTATTATTATTGTTATTGTTATTATTATGTGGTGCAGGGGTTTTAATACAGGGATCTAGGCTCTATTACCTTTCCCTAACCATCTTAAATGCACCTTGTCTTAGTTTGGGCTGCTATAATAGACTGGGTTGCTTAAGCAACAGAAATTTATTTCACAAGTCTGGAGGCTAGAAGTCAAAGGAATAGCAGATCTAATGTCTGATGAGGGCCCTTTTCCTGGTTTGCTTAAGACCATCTCAGCATCACATGGTTAAGAATGGAGAGAAAAAGCAAACTTGCATGTCTCTTCCTATAAGGGCACTAATCCCATTCACAGGGGCTTGACCATCAAGACCTAATCACCTCTCAAAGGTCCCATGGCCTAAAAGGGTCATTTTGAGAATTAGCACCTCAACAATACACATGTGGATGGGGAAATAAGCATTCTGTCCATAATGTACTTTTCAACTTCTCACAGGCAATTTTCTCTTTCTTAAACTTGCTTTAAAAAAAAAAAAAAATCACACTTACCACTACTTGTCATTATTGTATATAAACTGGTTTATTCCCAGTCTCTCTCCCTAGAATGGAAGTACCTATAGAGAAGTTCTTGTCTATTTTGTTTTGTATTATGTCCCTACAAGAGGCCCAATGAGCATTTACTGAGTTATGCAATTTTCAGACTCCCCACACCCAATCTGCTCCTCAAGTGGGCTCACTTGTGAGGCTCCTTTGAAAGAAGTATTTTCTGCTTCGCTTTCTTCCCACAACTGTAAAGTGCTGAAGAAACTGGTTTTGCTTTGCAGTTCAGTCCCTCTACTATGTGTTTCTCTGTTGACAGCACACAACAAATACAGAGGCCACCCAGCGAGTGCTTCCATCATAGTGATCAGTTCTGCTGGACCAGCCTGCTGGTGCCCATGGGGACCCAAGGGTGGAAGGCACTTTTGATGCAAAACCAGTCATGGAGGTGGAGTCAGCAGAGAATAGAAAGATGATCTGGAGAGATTTCAGAAGAACTTAACACAATCTAAGATCAGTATACAACAAGCTGCATGAAATGACTGCAGACAGCAAGCAATGCCTCGTGTTTGTGTGCAGAGAGGACACAGGAAGGAAGTGTCTAGGGGAGGAAGGGGATGAGCAAGCCACCAGCCCCAATTTACTGCACTGTAAGCACAACTGCTCTCTACCTGTGACCTATTTTAATTCCCCACAAAACTCCCAGGGACTGCTGAGCAGCTCTTATTAGGCCACATCATCAGAGAAATAAAAAGGAGACAGCTCCAGCCAGAAATGGTACAAGGAACCAAAGCTAAGAAAACAACTGCATGCCAACTGGACACGATAAAGCTGATGGGAACAGCTCTTCCATGGTCATTTCATTGGTTTCAAGTGTGCTTTTTGAAAGGGAAGATGCATGCGAGAATATATGTGCAGGGTTATTGGCTACCTCATAGTTGACCTTGAGCTTGCACAGCCTAGAAAGTTCAGGGCATCCTAGAAGAAGCTCTAGTGTTGGGGGGGGGGTCTCCAAGACTACGCCCACCATAGATGAGTCACTAGGAGGACTCAGGACTAAGCCTGTGCACTAACAGTACATCTAACAAATACATATTCATAACTAAGATTTATCTCAACAACAACAACAACAAAAATACAAAGCAAAATCACCAAAGGGGAAAGGTGCACCCGGTAGAGTCCAGAGACCAGGTGCAAGCTTCCAAGAGTTCTCTCCTAGTGAGATCACACAGGATGTGCTTATTTCCCCCAGCAAGTGTTATGACTACTCTATTAGTTTGTTTTCTGTTGCTAATAACATAGTACCACAGACTGAGTAAGTTATAAAGAAAGGAGGTTTATTTTGGCTCACAGCTCTGATCCAAGGTACAAGGGCTGCATCTGGTGATGGCCTTCTTGCTGGCAGAGTCCAGAGGGCACTGCAGGACATCATGTCACCAGAGACTGGTATATGTGTGTCTGTGTGTGTATACCTCTGGCCTCTCTCTTCCCATAAAGCCACCAGTATTCAATAATGGGGGCTTCACCCCAATGAACGTATCTAATCCCAATCACCTCCCCAAGGCCTCATCTCTAAACATTATGATTAAGTTTTTATCCTCTTAATACGTCACTCTGGACATTAAAGTCCAGCATGAGTTTTCAAAGGGGGGAAAAAAGAAATCAAGCTGGTTGTGTAGGTACCTTTCATGTGCCAAAATTCTAGCCCCTCCTAGGAAAAGGGGTGGATAGCATAAGCCATATCGTTTGTACAAATGGTTTAGTCATAGTCACTTGCCTTTATCAGGAAATGGGAGGAGCCCTTCTGAAACCCAGATTCCCAGATGCCAGCCCATGGCCACTCTTGCAAGCAGGCCTCAATAAGAAAGCAGTCTGGGGCATGCTATGTCATTCTTTCCAGCACAGTCCGGCACACCATACTCCAGCTCCACAGGTCCATGTGCACATACAGCACACAGTGTGCTGTTGCCAAGATGCCTGTACTTCAGGGAGCACTCCGGAGACCAGCAGTGAGCTACTAGCTGGTCACTTTGTGCCCAGGCCACTACCAAAGGGGATGGTTGCTGTCAGACACTTGGGAAGGGCCAAGAGGGAAGAAGAGCACATTGGAAGAGGGCAGTGGTTGACAGACAAAGGGTGAGGCAGGTACCTAGCGCAGAAGTGCAGCACCCTCAAAGTCATGTGGGGCTGGGGAGGAAGGACAGCTCGACTTTGTGCTGGGCTCCAGGCAAGCACAGCCCTAGAGGGGCAAGTGTGATCCTGAAGGGACAGAGCTGATGGCCACAGGGTGGATGTGGAGAAGCCATGAGAGGAAAACTGGAGCCCTACAGGTAACAAGTGAAGCCAAGGGAACCCAAAAAACAACACATGTGGCCTCATTCTCACCACTGCTTTCCGCCAGCTGGTTTTGCTGTTTTAAAGTAATTTGTTTTAGAAAGCTGTGAAAACAGTGACAATGAAAGGTTTGAGCAGGTAAAGCCTGTTTTGTACATCTGACATTTCCAGAAAGTATGCAAATCAGGGATAGAAAGAGAGAGGAAGTAGAATGGGGCAGCTTTCTGGCTAGAATGGGTTACATGGCAATTTTCCTGGAAAGCAATTTTCTGGGGAATTGAGGGGAGGACAGACTGACTTATCGCAGTCATCTACATCCTTCAAAGGAAGATGACTGTCACTGCCATATTTATTGGGTTTTTGTAGAAGGCATGACAATTGTGTTTATGAGTTTATATTCGTAAGAACAAGAAATCATCCATCTATGAGCCTGGGCAAATGCTTATATGGTATTAATTTTAGATCTCAGTGAAGATTTAAGAGTGATCCAGATGGTAAGTATCTTAGACTTGGAAGCCACATGGTCTCTGCATCAACACTTCAACTTCTGCTGTTGTGATGTGAAAGGAGCCAAAGGTGGGATGTAAACACAGGAGCACAGCTGTGTTCCAGGAAGACTTTATGTACATAAAGAAGCTAGAGGCTGACTGCTGATCTAATTCCTATATGGAACTTGGAAGAGACAGAAACATGTCCTACATGGCCATTTAGGTTTTTGTGCATTTGACGTTGGCCCATTTTATAGGCAATGTCCATCAAGATCCAGATAAAGCATGCCAGGCATCTCTCCCTCACAGGAGTCTCCTAGAGCCGTGACAGAAAGACAGAATCACACAACCTGCAAAGATGACAGAGGCTTTCACTTCCAGACACCAACAACAGGATTCAAACTTCACTGAGAACTCAAGAGAATTCGAACTACAAAAGACATGAATAGGAAATTCACAAAATATACAAATCCCATAAAACATATGGAAAACATCCAACCTCTTTAGTAATCAAAGAAATACATGTAAGACATCATTTTCTATTTATTATGCTGGCAAAGTTATTTTCTTTTACAGAAAAATACCAAGTGTTTACACAGAGAGTGTAAAATAGGAATATTCATGCTTCATTGTTCAGAGTGTAATGTGTAATGTCTGTTGGGTCTTAGGATGCTTACTCCAGTTATAAATAGCAAAGGCTTACTCTTGGGAGAGACTGAACCCAAAAAGGTTCCAGAATAGTAGAGAAGGTAGAGAAGAAGTGATGTCCCTACTCCAAATTTTAAAAAACTCTCGTCTCTACTTTTACAACAAAGTATTAGCTGTGAGGCTTCTGGCCCCTGGGTAAACAGCTAAAGAATTGATCTCAGAGGCAACAAGGCAGAGAAGGAAAAAAGTGGTACACTAACTGGGTCTTCCAGTGTCTTGGTTCTCCATGAGGTGGACTGGCAGCTGTCAACTCTCACTCATAGCTGTCAACTGTCACTCATAGCTAACTTCACCTTCAAACATGAAACAGCATCTAAAGATTATCAGACAATTTGAGAAAATACTGCAACATGAAAGCAATCAAGACAAACTCAGAAATGGAAAGAGAGGAAAAGAAAGAAAACCATTCAGAAGAAAAAAGATATATACAAGAGAAACAATTCAACAATATTTTAAAAATAATTACTATCTGACAAATAAGCAAAGAACTACATTGATTCATGGGCTGGGATTTAGTTCAGTTGGTAGGGCACAGCTCTGCAGTCTCTGTGAAGTCCCAGGTTCGATTCCCAGCACCGCAAAAATGGGAGAAGGATGTGGCAATCTACTCCTCAGGCAATCCTGAAACAACCAGCCACTGAAAACCCTATGAGGGCCACTATGAATCAGACATGACTTGATGTTACCTAACAACAACAACAAAAAATATTGATTCATGAAACAAGCATAAGAAAGGGTTGCTCTTTGGTTATTTGTCTGGTGCTGGGTATTGAACCCAGGACTTCACACATGCTAAGCATATGTTCTATCACTAGGCTACAAACTCACCCACCTTTTTCCCTTAAGCAACCTTGAGAAACAAGAATTATTGAAAATGAAGAGTAAAATAGAAAAATTAATAAATCAATAGAGGAACTGGTCTAAAGTTGGGGAAATCTAGAAAACAGAGCTGAAAGATGAATGAGAATGATAGGAGAAAAAAATTAACTGTGAAGAAGGGGTGAGAATCAATTACTCATGTGCATGATCCAATTAATGAGTTCTAGAAGAAATAAATGGGGTGACCTAAAGAGTTGTGGGTAGATGTGACTCTCAGAGAAATAGTTCAAGAAATTTTCCCAGACAAGGAAGATATAGAAAGAATCCACTGAAGGCTCAGGATAAGAACAAAGTGTAGCCTGCTCAAGGCATAAGAAATATCAAGACACTGGGTAGAAAGCAAATTCCACAAACTTTCAGAAGGCCAAGAGTCTCTCCCAGGTATCAGAACGTGACAGGGCTTCACAAAAATGATACAGAGAAACAGAAGTCAATGGAGTCATTCATTCAAAAATTTTAAGGTTAAAAATCATTCATACTTAGAACTTCATATGCAATAAGTGTTCCATTCAAGTGAGAAGGTAGAATGAAAGTATTTTCCAACATTCAAGCAATCTTATAAAATTTTTCTACTATGGGCTTTTTTTCTCTCTCAGGAAGCTACTTCAGGATGAGGCAATAAGCCAACAAAAAGGAAGATGTGCAATCCAGAAAGCGGGAAACTCAGTCCAGGAGAGGGAAAAGAACATTGGAAACAGCTCAAGATAATAACTGTACAACAGGCCCAGGAAGCAACATGGCTAGACTGCAGCAGGGGGTATTGGGGTACAGGGGGAGAGCTACCGAATACAAAATGTACCTGCTAGATCAGTGTTCCCCAAACTTTTAGCACTAGGAACTGGTTTCATGGAAAACAACTTTTCCACAAATGGGAAGGGATGGGGGGGGGATTGTTCAGGATGATTCAAATGCATTACATTTATCGTATAAATACAGATGAAGCTATGCTCACTCATCTGCCATTCACACTGGTATGAGTCTGCACCCTAGGAGTTGGGGACCCCTGTGTTAGATCACCTGAGCTATTGGACATATTAAGAGGGGTTCAGATGCAAATTTTAGGTCTCAATTTGTATCTGTTTTGTTCACTGATGTATTCCTAGTACCCAGAACAGTGTGTGGCACAAAGAAAATAACTAGTCAACACAGTACTTCCCTCTTATCTGTGACAGATGTTCTAAGAACCCCAGTAGATGCCTGAGATCATAGACAGTACCAAGCTCTATATTTATGTTTTTTTTCCCTATTCATAAGTACCTATGATAAGTACCATTAGGCACACTAAAAGATTTATTACTATAAGGGTGGAATCACCATATACTGTAATGAAAGCTTTTTAAAATAATGACTAAGTTGGTAGCACACACCTGTAATCCCAGCACTTACAAGGTTGAGACAGGAGAATCACAAGTTCTAGGCCAGCCTGGGCTACACTGTGAGACCCTGTCTCAAAAAAAAAAAAGAGAAAGGAAGAGGAAGAGGAGGAGGAGGAAGAGGTAGAAGAAAAAGAAGAAGAAAAGCAAATTCAGTATCATCTCATTTTATTAGGTGGCTAAGTTAGGTGGCATCTTTAGAGTGAGCAATGACTACTGATTTCACTGATTTGATTAAATCAGGGTAGGGGTAGGAGTGTGGACAGTGGTGGGATGTAGTATCAGACAGCTAAATTCCCATCCTCCATAATACAAAAGCAAAAGGTAATTTCAAAATTTTCAAGGTAAGGAAAACTACATACATGTAATCTTGATAAATAAGAAAACACATATTGAAAGAAATAACCAAGGGTTACAAGTATTTGCATTTGAGGAACTTGTTAAGTCAGGGGTAGAAAGGACTGGAGAAGCACAAGGCAGAAAACTGGAATTTTGTTATAAACCTTATATATCTGACCTTTAAAAATAAGTACATGTACTAACTTGATAAAAGTAAACATTAAGGTTCAAAATTGCTTATACCTTTTGACCTAGCCATTCCATATCTAAAAAGATCTATAATGACATTTATTATTTAAAAAGGAAAATAGGAACCTAGTTAATAAAAGAATGCTATGTGTTTATCTAAAAATAAAGCTTTTGAAGAATACCAAGAGATTTCTCCCTTAAAATCAGTTTTTAAAATTATAGAGAGCACAATTAGGATTTTTACACAATGCTGTACATTCACAGAAAAAAATCTGGAAAGAACTAACCATATGTTAACAGTCATGTGCTCTAGATAACAGGATTGCAACTCATTTTCTTATTTTCTGTATTTTCTAAAAGATTTATTACTAAAAAGGTAGAATCACCATATACTGTAATGAAAGCTTTTTAAAATTATGACTAAGTTGGTGGCACACACCTGTAATCCCAGCACTTACAAGGTTAAGACAGGAGAATCCCACCCTAAGTTGGGAGCATTTGTATTGGTTAACAAGAAAATCAAAAAATATTCAACGCACAGCAGCAAAATTGCCTACAATGATTTTGCATTACTTTGTCAAGCATTATAAAAGTGTTTTAATTTTTAAAGCAAAAGAAAAATTAAAAATTTTGGTTCTTCTCTAGAGAAAATGACCTCATTAGAAATATATTACAGACAGTCCTCTGCCTTATGGAAGTTCAGCTTAAAATGATTATCTTTTTCTTCTTCTTTTTTGTGGCAGTGCTAGGAAGTAAATGCATGGCTTCATCCTGACACATGCTAGATAAGCACTCTACCACTGAGCTACATCCCCAGGCAAAAACACAATCTTCTGATTTTATGACAGTGTAAAAACAAATACTCGTTCAGTAGAAAGCACACTTCAATTTTTGAATCTGGAACTTTTCTCAGGCTAGTGATATGCAGTAGGATTCTCTCTTGTGATGCTGGGGAGTGGTCAGCCACGTAGTCAAGAAGGGAAACAAGTAATATTTCACAGTGAGCTGTGTCACTAAGCTAGGACATTCATAGGTTAGGTATATTCAATGCATTTCAATTTATGATTTCTTTTAACTTGTGATAAGTTTATCAGGATGTAACCCCACCCTAAGTTGGGAGCATTTGTACTGGTTAACAAGAAAATCAAAGAGTAATCAACGCATAGCAGCAAAAAGATGACCAAAAACATCAAAACTCACAAAATAAAGATGCTCGACACTTGAAACACAGCTATACTCAAACCACCAAGAAAGCTCAGACTTTTCTAATATCTTCTATTCTTGAGCCTTAAAATATTCTCATCAAGAAAAATGCCCCACATGTGATCTTCTGGTGTGATATTCAATGAAGTGTGATTGTCCCAGAATCTTTGAGTGTGGCCATCCACAGGGCACTAGGATCTGAATTCTAGCCCAGGCTTCTACCATCTTGGGCAGATTATGTATCTTCTACCCTGATACTCCTTGTCTATGAAGTTGGGATAAATGCTTTTGTGGGTTTGCTTTGAGGACCTAGTACTTTAAAGTGATGATTTGTGCCTAGGATAGTAATCCCTCTAAAAAGAGGGCTATATTTTTTTCTTCCATTTTATTAACGCCCACTCCACAAATCCAGTACATTTAGCACCACTCTTTTTCTCATGACCTGGGATAAAATCTTAGACACACGGTTTAGGCATATGGGGTTTAAGCCTATGTACTGCACTTGAGAAAGCAGTATTCACACAGACTATGGGCCAGCAAACTTTTTCTGGAAAGAGCTAGAGTACATAGATTTTTTGGCTTGGGGGACCATATGATGTCCCTTACGACAACTCAATTCTATTCTTGTAGTATAAAAGGAGCCATAATTGGTAGTAAGCAAACAAATGGACATGGTTGTATTCAAACGAAACTATACAAATTCAGATAATGGGCTGGATTTGGCCTATGGGCCATAGTTTGCTGATCCCTAACATAAGTATGTGAGTGTGGCTCTCTGAAGTGCAAGATAATTGGTAAGCCCCACCACTAGAATTATTCAGAGAAGGCTTGAGGACCACTCAACTAAGGGTTTTAGAAAGCTGTAGTTGCTTGGTTTGGAAGAAATGTTAGAACATATAAATCTCTTCATCTTCCAAAAGCCCATGACTTTCTGGCAATGAAAGAAGAAATAAAGATATCGTAGGTTTTGACAGCAGTGGGCTTCCATCCCAGACTTCCTGGATCCTGTTCCATTCGCTTCACTGGGGTTCCCAGGTCATAGCCTGGTATTCCTCAACCTGTGACCAGCTTACTCGCTGAACAGTCCCATCACTCACCAACCACACATTCCCAAGAGGCCCAACTATAGTGATAACCACATATTTGCACTCCTGACATCACACAGAGAGAACCCAGTGGCCCAGGGAACCTGTAGGATCCTCCCCCATGGAGACAGAACAGAGTGGGAAGAGACTGGAAGTCAACTACAGAAGGAATTCTTGCTGTCTGGGAAGTAGGGCCAGACCTTCATTCCATGACTCTGTGTGTCTAAGATTTTATCCCAGGTCATGAGAAAAAGAGTGGTGCAAACAGAAAATATGGATCTGGATGAATAAGTCATCATGGCAAGATTTGGCCCAAGGGCCAGCTTTCATGGCTCATTAAGCCAACAGCAAAGATCCTATTTAGGTCAAGCCTCATAAATACTATGAGAAACCATGGTGATTTTATAGAGGTCTTCTGAAGACTCAAGGTCATGCCCATCATCTCCAAAACTTAGACAAATGTCCATAACAAGCAAATATTATGTTGGTCAACAATGGTTTTGAATATCAACATAGACAGGCACCTATAGGCAGGAAGTCGATCTCCATAAACTCTGCATGTACTTCATGAATGAAAGCTCAAACCACACCCAAAATGTATGATCCTATTTAGCTCATTCTTCATCAAGTGAATAGAACTCACAACCCCTCCCCCCCATTAGTGCCTCTAATAGAATTGTTGAAAATCCTCAGCCTTGGCTCAAGAAGGGCTGGAGGTATAGCTTGGTGGTAGTGCATGCGCTAGCAGGTGCAAAGCTCTGGGTTCAAGCCACAGCACCAAAACAAAACCCTACTTATGGCACACATGGAGACTTTTAAAAACTATCCACTGAAACCACATTTTGATAATTAAACAACAGCCAATATTTACTGAGGACGTACCATCAGCTAGACCTTCCAATGTACTTTCTCATGTGGCCTTCCCAATGTCCCCATCAGCTAATTTCTCTACAAATGACAAAGCTGAAACTTGACCTTTCCAAATGCCTTAACCCAAGTCTCCCTGCTGGTGGAACTCAGATTTGAACCCCAGCAGCCTAAGGGTGGAGTCTGTCCCCCAACTGTTTCATACACTTTGGTCTCATTGTGTGTGGAGATACCATGTGATCCCATTCATACCAACCAGGGTTCCAATGCTGCTCTCTTACATGTCCTATTTGAGCCTAGCAGAAGCATAAATGACAGATGATACAGTCTGGAAGTAAATAATCTTTTTTGTTTTAATAAGCCACTTTTCATAGTATAATGAAAAGGGCACCTCAATGTTCCTTGCCTGCAGCCATAGCACCATGGCATCTGATCTCGTCAGATCACAGAAGCTAAGAAGGATCGGGCCTGGTTAGTACTTGGATGGGAGACCACCTGGGAATACCAAGTGCTATAGGCTTAGGAGAAGGACCTGGCAACCCACTCCCGAAAACAATCAGCCATCCATCGAAAGTCCTGTGAGTAGCAGAGAAGCACTAACAATACTGTTTTACCTATTGTACATAGGGTCTCTATGAGTCAGACACCGACTCAACTGCATGTAACAACAACAATCAGTGTTCCTTAAATACACCCCAAAAGAACGTGTCACAGAGCTGCAGGGCAGGCTAATCCCTCTGGCTGGGGCAACCTCCCCAGACAATCCCCAGACTGTCTCTCCTACACTGAGGTCTCTCCTCAGTGTCTCTTGAGAGAGGCTTTCCTGACATCCCACCCACTCAATCACAGAACTACCATCCCTCACCCTCATTACCACTAGACCTATCACATGCTTATATATTTATTTATGGACTAACTTCACTACTGTAACAATACCTATAGGAAAGAAGAAGCCTAGTTTTGCTCATTACTCTTGTCTCCAGAGTTTACTAAGTACCTGGCACAGAATAGGCACTTATAGTAACTGTCAGGAGCAAGCAAGCCAAATCATTCAGTCCCTGGGTGGGACAAGAACAGCTGTTTCATATTTCATCTTTTGGCTTAGCTGTAATTTCCAGATTTTCAGCAGTGAAATTGCATCCCTCTTTTTAACAGGGAAGAAAAGTTGTTTTTCCAAGTACTTCCTTTTGAAAACACAACCCTGTGATTCACTTATACATGTAAGTAGAGAGCTGGCAGCTTTGGCCACTGGTAGCCTGGAGGCATGAAAATCATGGCTCAATTTTTCCCCAGGTGCACTTGGATGAAATGGCTCAGTAGTCCAGACCACAGCTTGTCCTTGGCATGCGCACACCCTGTGTGTTCCCAGCCAACTCAGCTGCTACTAATGGCCCTCTGCCCTCGGGGAACAACTGTCCTCCAACATGGCACAGTGAGGAGCCAAGAGCCACCTCCATAATCCTCATAGCATTCCTAGGTAGTACATGGAAAGCAATTTATCTTCATCACACTCTCATCTGACAGAGGCCAGAAATGTAAGGAAAAGAACCAACCTTGTAGCTGTCTGTGGAGAACACCCATCTGCCTCCCTGGAGTGAGGATTCAGAGACCAAGTAAAGAGAAGGGACCAGAACTTCGACCAAGTAGCTCCCTGTGTTTCAGTTTCAGATACTGCTCATCTTCTCTTTGACCCAGCTTAACTGCACCCTAAAATAAAGTCTTAAATATTTACTTTGTTCTTCAGCAAATCTTGCTAGAACTTGTACTACTCACATTAACTGTTCTTAATGAAAGCAATTATGGAGAAGGTTCTATTAGCATAAGGTTTAGACAGGTTAATGTCTCTCTTCCCCTGAGAGCAGAAACCTCTTGAACAGGAATTCCCCTCCCTATTCTGGAGTGAAAAGGTTCAGGGAGGGGCCATATAGAGTCTATGGATCCGCTTAAGTTTGCTGTGGTAGGTGGGACAGGGGCTGTGTGAGGTCCACCATGCACTATGGGAAGAGTCCTTCTGTACCAGTGCCTATAGGTTATTCTCACCCCGACCCCCAGATGGCTGCAGAGTTTGAAGGTCACTCTCAAGGCTAAAAGTCGGGCAAAATAAACAGGTGCTCTTGGTGGAAGCAGCTCTGCATTGAGGGTCAGGAAGGGTGTGAGCACCCCCAGTGCCTTCACTGCTCCCTGTCCACTACATTATGTGCGACATTCCCAATGGGAGCCCCAATTCCCAAGCAGCTGCTGACACAGGCCCCACACCATTCAATCAGTGTTGGCCACATTACTTCTGTGACCCCTCCTATCTAATAGCATATTAATCAGAGAGATCAGGGCCAGTGGGTCAGGGGGACAGGCACTGTACCACAATCTCAGTATGCATTATCCCAGTGCATCCTCACTGTGAAGACAGAATTGGCATCAGTATCTGTTGCACAGAGCATAAAGCTACCACTCAACAATGATGAGCAAAAGGCTAACAGTGACTCCACAAGAGATTTGGAATTCTCTGTAGGGACTTCTGATGCCAAAGATCAAATCCAGGCTGTGACCACCAAGTAGCTTCCAGGAAGCATTGTCCTAGGTCCAGTTTTCACTACAAAACACAGCCTCAGATTCATGTAGTTTGCACACCCATTTAGTACCCGACTGTCTACCACATGCCTGGCCCAGGGGTCAGACCATGAGTTGGGTTCTTAAGCAGCACATGAACCAATGGCCAGCCCTTACTGAGCTCTTATTTCATGCCTGGTATCTGGAGTGTTTTACATGTGTTGACTCAGTCTTAACTATACCATGGCACAGGTTCATCATCCCATTTTATAAATGGGCAAACTGATTGGGTTCATCTAAGCTCACAGGAGTAGGCGATGGCTGAGCTAAGTTTGGAACCCAGGCATTAGAGATACAGAGACAGTGTCTGAACCATGACCTTGAGGCTGTTGTTCCATCAGATCGCCAACAGGAGAAGTGGGAACACAAACCTTTCACTGGCTGTTGGTTGTGGCCCTTGTGTAGTAACTCTGGCTCAAGAGCCAGTCTTCAGCTGCACCAAGGTGAAGAGAAAGTTTCCATGGTAAACGGTGACCTGAAAAGCTCACCAACAAAGTACCAAGACAGTCTAAAGTCAGCTAATGGTGCAGCTCTCCACCTTGGATGAGGCAAATCAAAATGCAATTTAAAACCGTCTGTCAATCCCAGACATGGAGTCTGGCTGTGGGTTCCATCCCTGCGAGATGTCTTTGACAGTGCACGTGAAAACTGCTACATGTTCAAGGCTAAAAGAGGGACAGAGGATGGGGACTCTGTCTAAACCAAGGGACAGTTCAACCTACCTGCCTCCCTCTTTTCCTAAATTCTAAACTCAGCAGAGAATTTCAGGCCATCTTCACCTTACACACTTTCTCTGGGAAATAAGTGGGAATGTAAAAGAAAAATAAAATCCAGGTCTGGAGGTGGAGCTTAGAGGTGGAGCACTGGCTTAGTACATTTGATCCCCAATACTGCAAAAGAAACAACAATCCAACCAAAAACAACAAACTAGCAAAGGATTTTCTTATAGACCGCCTAATGTTAGTAGCCATGGATATGCAAAGTTAAAAGCACAGCTTAATGGAAAAATCTCTCAAAATCCTATAAATCTCCTTTAAAAAACCTTTTCAAAAACATGGAGACAGATACATCCCCTTGCTCGCAGTAAAACAGCTTTTTATCCAAAATATTTTTCTGTATTTTTAAGCCCCAGGCTGTGAAATGAGCTCTAAAACATGTATCAACGAAAACAGGTAAATAAAACAGCAAAAGACAAGGAAACACAGGAGAAAGCATATGCTATAGTATAGCTGTGGAACGTCTATTGAAACAATACCATATGTAAGATGGCATCATCACTGTATACACATGCCTCATTAAGCCAAATTAGAGCAAGTGATATCTGTCACCTTCTGATTAAAACAAACAAGTCTGATTTCAGCATGTCCCCTTGATGATATGAAAAGCAACCCTGCATGGGGGCATCTGCACCAACCAGTGAGGCCTGCACAAGGTCAGCCCTAACTCTAACTGAGGGCTCCTGCTCTTCCTGCCATTTCCCCAATGCCTAGCCAGGCAGGAACAGCACTCCTTGCAGGGATGCATATGCTCACTTTTTGAGAGTGCAGAGTCTCATACTCTGTGAAGTGTCTGCACTCTTAATTAGCGCACAGGTCTTAGGATCTCTGGGTCTCTGTCTCCTTCCTGTAGGAATTATTCATTCAAAGCAACCTCTAGGGTGGTGTAAGTGGCTAGAACACTTTTAAAATCCTACTTACATTTTTCTATAAGCCACAAAGAAATAACAAAATAGATGACCTTGTTATGGAATCTCAGCTTTTAGAAAGTACAGAGAAGCATTTCTCCTTTTCACTATATGGTGGTCAGTTTCCCATGAGCTTTCAGGAATTCCCAAAGTCCTCAGGGATCTGCTGAAGCAGGCAAGTGGCAGAGGGTGCTCCGGAAGCACAGGTGCTTCCACCCTTCACTCCACCAGCTTCAGCACACAGTGGCTGCCCTCGTGTGTGGAAGAGGAGGAAGTGGTGTGTGCTCAGGTGGACAAAAGCTTACTGAGGGAGCTATTTGCCAGGATCCTAGCAAGGCACTGGATTTAAAAGAAAAATGCAGGGCCCAAGCCCTTGAGGAGCTTAGAAATGGGCTGGGGTGACAAGCAAATAGTGGAAAACTCTCACGGTGCATAAAATGGGGACACAAAATATGGTGTCTAAAGTGGGGTGGTGGGTGGGAAGCAGTTAGTCAGGGAAAGCTTTATAGGAGACAGTGCTTCAGGTGAGTCTTGAAAAAGATGGTAAGAAAAAATTAGCCACAACAACAGAAGTGTGTGCAGGGCTACTGGACAGAAACCTAAATGTGTACAGGGCGTGAGGAAGCAGCATGCTGGGGGCTGGGCTACTTCTAGCAGGGCTGAGGCGTGCCCAGCTACAGCAGTACGCATTCATTCATTCACTTAATCTGCATACGCGATTTTCATCCAAGTGTATCATGTACTTTGCACTTGTCTCCCATATTACACCCATATTGCTTACTCATCCCCTCCACTTAACCCCTCCCCCTCCAGATACGTCCCCTTGTGTTTTCCAATCTTATAAACATTTACATACATATATATATATATATATATATATATATATATATATATACACACACACACACATATTTTTTCCTCTTGAAGTAGATCTAAACAACAACTTCTGTATACAGATGAAAACTTGCTGAGTTGGCTTATTTCCCTTAAAATGATCTTCAGTTCTATCCATTTTCCTGTCAAGGATCTAACTTCATTCTTCTTTATAGTTGAATAATATTACATTATATATACATATATATATATATGTATATACATATATACATACACATATATATGTGTGTGTGTGTGTGTGTATATATATATATATATATATATATATAATTTTAAAAATCACTTCATCTGTTGATGGATACCTGGGTTGATTGCATATCTTTGCAATTGTGAACAGTGCTGCAATGAGCACGGTGGTGCAGGTGTCTCTATGGTACGATGACTTAGATTCCTTTGGATGTATACCCAGAAGAGGTATATCTGGATCACACAGGAGTTCTATTTTTAGTTTTATGAGGACCTTCCATACTGATTTCCATAATGGCTGTACTAGTTTAGAGTCCCATAAATAATGTAGAAGGGTTCATTTCACCTGCATCCTTGCTGGCAACTCTTTTGTTTGTTAATGCTAGCCATTCTGACTGGGGTAATATGGAATCTCAGTGTAGTTTTGATTTGGATTTCCCTCATAGCTAAGGATGTTGAACATTTTTCATATACTTATTGACTCTGTGTATTTCTTCTTTTGAGAACTGCCAGTCCCATTGCCCACTTATTTTTTTTTTTTAGTTTTTGAGTTTGTTATATAGCCTAGATATTAATCCTCAGTCAAATGTATAGTTGGCAAAGATTTTCTCCCATTCTGTAGGCTCTCCATTTACTCAATTCCATTTCCTTTGCTGCGCAGAAGCTTTGTAACTTCATGCAATCCTATTTGTCGATTCTTGGTACTCTTTCCTGGACTATATGAAAGTACTTGCCTATGCCTATGTGCTGCAGTGTGCTCCCTACATTTTTTTTTAGTTGTTTCAAAGTTTCCAGTTTTACATTAAGATCTTTGATCCATTGGGAATTAATTTTTGTACAGGATGAGACAGATGGATCTACTTTCTTTCTTCTACATATCGATATCCAGTTTTCCCAGCACCATTTGTTGAAGAGGCTATCATTTCTCCAATGCATGTTTTTGGATCTTCGACAAAGATCAGGGAGCTGTAGCTGTGTGGGTTTATTTCTGTATCCTCTATTCTATTCCATTCATCTTCATACCTGTTTTTGTGCCAGGTATGAAGCTGTTTTTGTTATTATGACCCTGTAATATGATTTGATATCAGGTATTGTGATGCCTCCTGCATTGCTTTTTCTGCTTGGGATTACTTTGGCTATGTGAGTTCTTTTATGCTTCCATATGGATTTTAGGGTTGTTTCTTCTATTTCTGTGAAGGATATCATTGGAATTTTGATAGAGATCACAAAGTAGGTCACTTCTGGTTATGGTTGTTGTTAGGTGCCATGGAGTCGTGTCTGACTCATAGCAACCCTTATAGGGTTTTCAATGGCTGATTGTATTGGGATTGCCTTGGGAGTGGGTTGTCACGTCCTTTTCCTGTTTTTGTGGTGCTGGGAATCGAACTCAGGACCTCAGAGACTGCACAGTGGCTCTACCAACTGAGCTAATTCCCAGCCTTCACTTTTGGTAGTATAACCATTTCCACAATATTAATTCTTCTGATCCATGAGCACGGGAGGTTTTTCTATCTTCTACTTCTTTTTCGGGCTGGGATTTAGCTCAGTGGGTAGAGCACTGCGCTGCAGTCTCTGAGGTCCTGAGTTCAATTCCCAGCACCGCAAAAATGGGAGAAGGGCCTGGCAATCCACTCCCAAGGCAATCCTGAAACAGTCAGCCATTGAAAACCCTATGAGGGTCGCTATGAGTCGGATACCGACTCGACGGCACCTAACAACAACAACAACAACTTCTTTTTCAATTTTTGCCCCCAGTACTGGGGATCAAACCCAGGGCTCTGGGCATGGTAGGCAGGCATCTTACCACTGAGCTACGTCCCCAGCCCTTCAATGTCTTCTTTAGCATTTTGAAGTTTTCATTGCAGAGGTTCTTTAGTTCCTTGGTTAGATTTATTCCTACATTTTGGGGGATATTGTGAATGGGATTGTTTTGATTTCTTTCTCATCATGTTATTAGTATATAGAAATGCTATGAATTTTTGAATATTGGTTTTGTATCCTGCTACTTTGGGTCTTTTAGATATAGGATCATGTCATCTGCAATAGGGATAATTTGACTTCTTCAGTCACTATTTATATCCTCCTTATTTTCTTTCTCTTGTCTTATTGATCAGGGTAAAACTCCAATCGCTATACTGGGAGAGTGGACACCCTTAAGACATGCCTGATTTTAGAGAGAATGTTTTCAGTTTTTTCCTTTTGGTATAATGTTGGCTATAGTTTTGTGGTATATAAGTTTTATGATGTTGAGGTATGTTCCTTCTATTCCCAGTTTCTTCAGAACTTTTATCATGAAAGGATGTTGGACTTTGTCAAGGACTTTTTCTGCATCTATTGGGATGATCATGTGATTTCCCTGAGTCTACTGTTTTGCTGTATTACATTAAGTATGTTTGACCAGCCTTGACTCTGTGGAATGAAACTTACTTGATCATGGTGTATGATCGTTTTTAATGTTGTTGTATTTGGTTTGCAAGTATTTTATTGAGGATTTCTGCACCTTATGTTCGTCAGAGAAACTGGCCAATAGCTTTCTTTTTTAGTTGTGTCCTTGTGTGGTTTTTGTATCAGGGTGACACTGGCTACACAGAATGAGTTTTGGAATATTTAAAGTGGTGGCAGACAGGTGGCAGGGTGCAGCTTGTCATAGAGCTCTTGCCTAGTATGCCTGAGGCCCTGACTTGAACCCCAGTACCACAAAAAAAATAAATAACGGCAGTAGACAAGCTAGCAATCCAGAAGCTGTGTCCTTTAAACCTTCAAAAGAAGCAAAGTCTGAGTCAGGCTTAGGATGGCTCTTGAAATGCAAACCCATCACATGACCAGAGGCCCTAACAGCTATATGTAGACTGTCA
Source organism: Pedetes capensis (assembly GCA_007922755.1). Taxonomy (NCBI): domain Eukaryota; kingdom Metazoa; phylum Chordata; class Mammalia; order Rodentia; family Pedetidae; genus Pedetes; species Pedetes capensis. Next base: position 153,803 of record VMDO01001113.1, on the reverse strand, counting down.
ATTTAATCCTCAAAACCACCCTGTTGAACAGGCTCTACCATTATTTCCCCCATGTTGCCAATGAAGAGACACAGTCATAGGAATGCTAAGAAATGTGCCCAAAGTGACAACAGTAACAAAGTGGTGGAGTTAGGACTTGAACCATGGCAGTCTGTCTCCACAGGCATTGGCTTTCAGGGTCCCTCATCTCCCAAGCACTAAAACCAAAGTTGAACCAAAAGTTCAACTCTCTTTAAACCAAGACATTCCCAAAAATGGCTCAGAGTGAAGTATTGTACAATCCCTTAATCCCAATTAACACAGGACTAGGGTCTCCAGGGATCTGTGCTGGTTTGTCTCCTCAATAAGGGAGTCACCTAGTCACTCAGGAAGCTGCCCCTAGGTAATCATCACAATGGCTTCTCCCCATGGTCCACCAGCATTCCCACTGCACCCTGACTCCGGTCTCAAATCTTCCCTGTTCCCTGGGCCTTATGCACTTGTCCAGTTTCAGGCCTTTTCCTCCTACCTCGGTGAACAGAACTCTTTCACCTGACTGTTGATTGGACCCTTTTCACATGCATCTCCTTGCCACATTTGTTGTTGTTGTTAGGTGCTGTTGAGTTAGGATTGACTCACAGAGATCCTATGTACAACAGAACAAAGCACTGTGCCATGCCCAGCACTATGTCAGTGCTTCTCCACTATTCATAGGGTTTTCAATGGCTGGTTGTTTCAGGAGTGGGCTGCCAGGTCCTTCTCCTGTTTTTTTCATGCTGGGAATTGAAGCCAGGGCTTCAGAGAGCACAGAACAGCACTCTACCAACTGAGCTAAATCCCAGGCTCCCCTATCACATAACCATTAATTATTCCCTGAAAATACAATCTCAGCTATCCATCTTCCTACTTTACCTACTACTTTAAACCTCTGCTTATAATAAAAAAAAAACCTGCTAAAAACAAACAAGAAAATCTTTAGTTTTATACTGAAAATTCTTCATAAGTACCCCAACCTAACTTTTCAATTTCATCATCTTCTCTAATGCTCTAAATATACTGTACAAGGTAGTTTATGCTGTAAAGTCAATCTTTTGGGACCTGTCTTATTTTCCTTAATTTATTTAATTTACTCTCTCATATATTCATAATTATATAAACTCTGCTTCCAATTAATAAAATCGGTTTCTTCTAACGTTCTGCAATTTAAATCCATTCTCTCATACTACTCTGTGCTATCATTATTCTGAATTAGTAGCTCTTCCATGAAAAGAAATAATTGCTTTCTATATAAGCAGAAGCAAAATGCACACTGCCAAAAATGCACTGGTTGTGGGCCAGGAAAGGTGTTTCTTAAGGTAAGGATTCCAAAATCGTCTTGTGAGTGTTCATAAAATCTCCTTCTTTGGAGGTCTCAAAGACTGTTGCAAAGCTAAATGGGGTGAGAGTTGCAGGGTGGTGATGGTGGCTTGGAAATAAGTTAGGAAGAGAGAAAGGGACTTTAGGTCTCAGCTGTCTAAGCAGAAAACCTCAACATCTGACACAGGCATTGATGCATACTGACCCTAGGTGGGACTATCTGCTGCCACCAGATTCTAACAATACCATGTAGATCAATGTTCCTCAACCACAGTCTGAGTGACATTCAGGTCAAAGTTTTCTGCTGTGGGGGCTTCCCTGTGTACTAAAGGGTGTTTAGCAGCATCCTCAACCTCTCTCTAATAGATGTTAATTATACCTCCCAGTTGTAGTAACCAAAAGTATCTCCAAATACTGCCAGTGGCCTTTGCTGGGCAAAACTGTCCACAGTTAAGAATCACTGTATAAATACACAGCCTCAAAGAATAGCATCATTTCTTAACTGTGTTATTCTTCCTTCGAGTGATAAAAATCTAAACCCTCTTGACCACACAAAGTGGAAACCACATCAACAATGACACATACTTTCTACAAAAAATAAGAATAGTCTCTGACAAGTATCCAAATATTTATCGCTGCCTTTGCAAAGAACAAAACAGAAAGTGGCATGTGGTTGATGGAATATCTTTGTGTTGTGCTCAAATCAATAGGAAAGTACCCTGTATTCTCATGTCCCTCCTCAGCACTCGGGTATCACTCACTGGTCAATACCTGACTCCGGGATAGCTCCCTGGTGAGCCAATGCCTGGGCCAGGAGCTGGGGACATTTCAGGTGCTACTTCAGCACAAGTGATAACATGGGCACACACATGAGGAAACAGCACAGGTGTGAGTTAATTCTGAGGTCCAATAGCAGCACAAGGGGAGGACCTGCACTTCCAAAGGCAAACCCTGGAACTCAGTGGGGACATTTTTCCTTTCCAATATCCAAATGGTAAGAACAGTAATTACGGTTATTGTTTTTAAGAACAGCATTCAAGTATACTGCATCTCAGTCCTAGACACTGGGAACATTGACTGGGACAAATGACACCTGAAAAGCACAGGGCTGCCTAATGTTTGGTTTAGACGAAATTCCAGAGAACAGTCGCCTGAGCTGTGCCTGCACTGATTTCATGATCGTGTTTCCCAACTGACCTCACAAGCTTAAGTGGTTTTAACACGAGGCGAATGCTATCATCCCATTTTCACTTTTAGCAATAGTTAACGCTGGCCAGTTATTCAGCTTCAGAGTGACAGCAACTGGTTATCGACAGTGTAAGTAAATAAACGCATACACACACATCCCAGTAGAGCAGGCATGTCCAATTTGTGGCCTGCAGGCTGCATGGAGCGCCACAAAATCTTTTATCATGTGTTTGTAGCACTTATTTTGTGATCCCCTTTATTAAATATATATACTAACTATATTGTATAATTTATGTGCAGCCCAAAAATTTTTCTTTGTTTAATGGAGTACAAGGACACCAAAAGGGTGGACACCCCTGCTGGAGGGTTGCACAATATCCCTGTTCTCCACAATATTACAGCCTAGAGGTGTAATAGTACACAATCACCAATGGGAAACTCAGTCATGACCAACAATAGAGGCAATCCTATTTCTTAGGTGGGGTCTGCTGAGGTCTGAGAAAGGGAAATACTGAGTCCCATCTGTAAGCCAATCACAAATATAGATGGAGAAGAAGGACTATAAGGAGAAACTACCTAGGACCTTTAACAGGTAATGCTTTGAATGTAACAATGTGGACAGAATGAAGACAAATCAGATATGGTCTCCAACCTTAGAAAGCAAGAATATTCATGATCAGGTATCTACACTTCTTATCTTTCCCCCCTATCTGGTACATGACAAAGAACTACAGACACAATCCTCTTAGCCCATTTTGACATTTAAGATCACAACACTAGAGTAAGGCAGAATATGCCTTTCTAGAACCCAAAGCATCATTCTGAAAGCAGACTTTTTTTTTCCTTGGTGGTGCTAGGGATTGCACCCAGGGCCTCACACTTACTTGGCAAGCACTCCCACTGAGCCACATCCCTAGCCCCACGAGAGTAGATAATTTTGATAAGGGAGTATCTAAGCCTTTACAGAGAATAAATCTGGATAAATTAATTTGCTGTGTGATTGGTGGAAGGTGGGGTTTTAAAAATCTGCTTTTTTGTATTCGATTCCCCTTCCTCTTCAACAAGATAAGCAGAGCTCACAAACGCAGTTGAATGTGATTCTTGGTTTTAATAAAGTTCATTTCCACCTAAATTTCTCTAGGGGCACATTCACTTTCACATAATAAAAAAGCCCAGGGATGACAAATTTGAAAAGAAAAACCATTTTGGGTAAAAGCCACATGGAACACAGCTAAACAGAGCAAGGAAGGGACACACACACACACACACACACACACACACACACACACACACACACACGCACAGCTTGGTTGTTCCTTTAAAGAAAATAAATGTAGGGAACCCTTTTTCAACTGCTATGGTACTCAATTTGGAAGCAGTTTATAGTCAACTAGAAGATCTATCAGCAAGCAATAAGACACAACAGTAAGCAATCAGAAACATCAGTGAGCAGTAAGACACCCGAGTAAGCAGTAAAGACACACCAGGGAGACCATTTGTGAGCAATTACCACATGTCTTCATGCAGGAAGGGAGAAGGAAAAACTTCACTCAACTAAGATTGGAACCCCATAAAAACAAACTCTTTCACAGCTCAGGAGCCATTCCTGAGATGACAAAAGGGCTCTGTGGCCACAGAGGAGAGAGAGGATGGAAAAGCAATGAGAGACTGCTCACGAGTGAGGACCAATAACCTAAGTCCTCATCCTTCTTTTTGGCACCCTGACATACAGGCATAAGAAATAGTTTTTTTTTTTTTTTTTTTTAAAGTACGTGTTGGTTAAGTGATGAGATATAAAGGACCCTCCAAGTCTGGGGGAAATGGATGAGGATGCCTAACATATCCATATCTACTCTGGTTAGTGATTCCCCAAGACAGAGATGCCCCTACACCTGCCCACAGGGACCAGGTTTTACAAGGGCTAGCAAAGAATGTGACCCCAAGACACAGAGTACCTCGTTATCAACAGGCTATCAAATACCCAAGGAAATGCAGCTCTCCTTCTCTAGAACCTTTTAGAAAATGGAAACACCATTTTGCACCCACCCCCTTGTGGTGCCTTACAAATGGAAACTGGAGGGATGGAAGTAACATCCAGAATCTCTTTCCCTACGGGGCATTAGGAAGGTGTAAACTAAGCTCCAAGGATTCTAGTACCAATGACTCCTCCCCACACCACCCTACATATACTTAAAACTAGTAAAACCCAAGAAACTATTTGCTTCTCAGAGATGCTAAGCATATTAAGAAAATGTATATACCTTGCAGGAGCAGAAAGAATAACTGGTATCTGCTGGGTGGTTGCTGCTAGCTCCCTCCCCTTTCCTTCCCATTTTTTCTGGGTCTCAATTCATTTCTAGTCTGTCTCTCTTCCACAAGACCCCCATGACTCAATCCTACTCACTTCCAAGCTTACTTCCCTGAAGGATATCTCCCCAGGCCCCACCACCCTCTTAGGGCAGCCACAGTTCGTGCTATTCTATGTATGCACATTATTTTTCCTAGTTGACCACAAAAATCTTGAAGGTATGGATTGTATCCACACAAAAAGGAGACAAAGGTATGAGAATAAGGTTAATTATTAAAGGTATAACTCTAAATTTGCTATTTCCCAAAAAGGAAAAAAAAACCATAAAACTCTGATTCTCAACATATTAAAAACACAGCAGCGGTCGCATATTTAAAAGAGTTCCAATGTGAGCCAATGGTTTAGAGAATGTGCTCAAGACATAATTGTTAGCTGAGTTAAAGTAGCTCATTATTCAGGGCTGCCCTCCCACTTGAAAACAGCAGCCACCAAGTCCTTCCCCTTTACACTGAAAGCCACCTATAATTCTGTACCCTGAGACTTGAAGCCAATGTAGAAAAGTCTCTGTGAGCCCAGCACTCAGACAGCACAGGAAGAGTCAGCAAGATCCCACTGCAGGGGAGAGCATAACAGCAGAAATGTTCACCTAGGCCCTTGAGGTACAGGACAGAATTGGTGGGGAGGAGAAGACAGTAAAATTAAAGGCAGAAAGACCCATTGCAACTCCCAAATCAGATAACGCAGAAGTGTGATGAAATCAGGACCTTTCCAAAAGCATTTTCTGTGGGTATGGGGTTGTGGAGATGGGAGAGGCACAGCTCCCTTTTATTAATAAGCAGTGCAACACGGTGGGAGGTTTTCTTGTCTAATTACAGAAACTGTTGGAAACTGCAGGGACGATAGGATTTATGGCCTCCATGACACCGCTTCTGTGTTTAATTAAAAGTTATTTTTAATACTTTTGTTTGGTTGGATACTTTGGGTTATTAGAAATATATTTTGCAATTTAAAACTTGCTAAAGGGCAGAGAGCACAGCAAAAAGGTAATACAACCAGCTTGCATAATGTGAAGTGATTAAATGTTTTGACACTGAGGGGTGGGAAAGGAAAAAAAAAAATCTCTCCTATTTAAGTCTGTGAATTTTCATGAGAAAGGAGGAGAGAAAGAACTAGGCTAGAAAGTATGTGAAACTAGATTTTTAAAATTTCAAAAGTAACCTAGCTACTTACTTTATCCCTTAAACACAGCTGGAGGATACCATCCACCAGAAGTACAGAAGGCTTGCTATTCACAACCATTCATCTAAAGCACCTAACCCTGATCCTCAGGCTCTTCACTTTGTCTGGGTCCCTAGGAAGCATCGACCACCTTACCAAGAGCAGTCCAGGCTCATTAACATGCAGGGGCGGACCCAGAGCAGTGTGATGGAAGGGTGGGTCTAGTGTGAACTGTACACAATGACATGCTGTGTGATTTAGGCTGTGGGCTTTTTTTTTTGTTTATTTGTTTTGTAGTGCTGGGGGCTGAACCCAGGGACTTGTGCATATTTTGCAAGCGTGCTACCACTGAGCTGCACCTCTAGCCCCCCTTTTATTTTTTATCTTGAGACAAGGTCTAAGTTACGCAGGTTGCCTCTGGCCTTGAAACTGTGATCCTTCTGTCTCCATCTCCCAAGTCACTGGGATTGTAGGCATGCACCACCGTACCCAGCTAGGCTGTTTTTTTAACCCATTTCTCTTCTCTTGTCCAAGATTCCAATTTCAAGAAGGGGACAGACAAAATGCAACCCAGTGGGAACCCCATGGAGGTGTCCGAGAGTAGCCACAGGACCTGGCTAGGATTCAGCAGGGGGCCATTTCCAGAATGTTTACTGCTCAAGCGTGGGAGGGGCATTTCTGCAATGGAGCTCTACCTGAACCCCAAAGAGGAGAGAAGCTATCACACATAACAGACTTTTGAAATTGTCTGATGAGAGTAGGGAAGAGCAAGGAAATCTAGTTGGCAGGAGCTTCTTAGATAACCTCTATATTTCACTTAATCTACACTATCAATCTTCTCAGTAGACGTCAATTCTAGCAGCTCATTATGTGCACATGTGTCAGAGAAACCACTGGATGTTACACATCATGAGACCATAAAAGCATTCTAACATCTGTTACTTAAAAATAAATTTAATCCTATTTCCATAATAGCTATACCAAGCTTCTGGAACTTACATTGCACCAATAAGAACCATTGTGCCCCTGGTCCAAGGCAGGGTTTGACTCCATGTCAGGACATGGAGTTGCCACTCTTACCTGCCACATTAATTTTCTCAAGTGCTACCAAGCTGGGAACAGCTGTAGTGGAGTTGGTCGAGTTTGTTCCTGTGCCATTTATAACGAGATTGTCCACCTTTGACTCCAGCTTGCCAATACGCTGCAAAATGTTGTCCAATAACACAGCAAGAGTTTTCTTCAGGTCTGTAAAAGAAAATATAGAAACTTTAAAAATTCTGTGGCCTCTGCATATCTATCTGACTCACTCTCTCCTTCTCTAACACAGAGAACAAAATTTCTCACATGTGGACTGGAGCCGTAGCTAACTCAGTAAAGTTGGGCATTTGCCTAGTACATGTGTGAGGCTCTGGGTTTGGTCCTCAGCACCACAAAAACAAAACAAAAACAAACAAATGAAAACCTCACATGTTTCTGAAAAGGCACAAAATACCTGTGGAAAAAACAATATACCTTAGAGACAACATTGTTAACCAGCCCATGCCCTACCATACAAGTTAGTATATTGCAGAATACAATGTCATAAGGAGGAATGTTATAAGATTATTTCTAGGCACCAGGTCCAAAGAGAAAAATCTTTGCTACATAGCATCCTACCACAGCACTGTGCTCACTCACACAGAACAATGGCCCAAAGGTGTGGCAAAGTCCCCAAGCAGCTTCTGGATCAAGTTCATTGCTATATTTAGTGTTGGGTACTCTAATATGTCCCAATTTTTTGGAAAAGTATTTATTTCTGTTGGTTACATCTGGTAGCACCTAATAAAAGGTAGTTCCAGTTTTTCAGGGATGTTGAATAACCCATGGTTGATTATAATCAGATTTACAGAAATAATTTAAGAACTAGAGTCATCATTTGTCCAGTAACACTAAACTAGTATGTGCTAGCACTGTTATAGATTCTGGGGGCATTCTCTTGTGGCATTTACATCTAAATACATTTACATCTTATAAATCTGACTATATGTTAAAAATTAGTGCACTTCTCCAGGAACATTATCTTCAACCCCACAAAAGCATTTACTAAGTTTGTTTATAACATAATCCACAGTGGGAAGAAAGATTAACTTACATCTTCTCCTCTGGAAAATTATCATCAAAGATATACAGACTTATGTGTGTCAGAAAGGCAGATGGACAAGAGAAGAACCATCCACATGAATAGAATCCAGACCCACTCACGCTTTAGCAGTGGGCTGGGGGAGATGTACCCTGTGTGGGCAGCAGGATGTAGAAAAACCATGAATTAAGACAAATGGGAAATGTCACCTTCTATCCTGCTGACAAGAGAGCAAATTCACTTCTGAGCAGGTGCTCTGATCTGCCCAGGAAATAAACACACATCTGGTCAATTTGCGGACCCAGACACCTTGGCCAAGCTCTACTCAGGCAAAGAGAGAAACTCATTAGAACAGAAACACCGATCTGTAATTAACATGGAAATTTGAGTTCCTAGTGGTTCACAGACAGTATCACTTGAGTAGACTAAAAACTAAACAGAAACAAAAAACCTAAACAGAAACGTCTTTATCCTCAAAGTGTGGTTCTTGGCATCACCTCATCTCAACATTACACATTTTCACAATGGTAGTAAGGCCCACAGCAGCCTTCATTCATTCTAACCAGTATCTGGGACTCACTTATTTGGTGTTCAATATCTTATCTACAAGTATTATATATTTCTTTTTCTGTATATTGTGATGTTTTAACATCTTCAAAAACCTTTCTCGCTATCCCTCCAGAGCAGCCAATTTTAAGAAGCTAGCAAAGGACTCAGCATGGAGCAGGTCTCTGACAATGTGAACAAACCAACCCAGACTTGAACATTTACTCTCTGGCCTGCACACCCTGGGGGGCAATCATTTGCTGCCACAACCATCCTGGGGCCAGGTGCCAGGCAACTAGAGACCACTATAGCCTGAGCCACCAAAATTATTCACACTAGACAGTCCTAACTTGTTCAGCCTGCCCTGCCTTGCCTTCTCTAGGAAGCCCCAATAAATGCCTCTGGCCTAAACCTTCCCCTGGGCTGGCTGCCGTCTTCTCCCTCTGGACCACCAGGGTGTCTCTCCGTGTGGTCTTTACCGGTGTGCGGTGCCTCCTGTCTCCAAGTCCTGCCACAAAAGATGCTTAGTTTTCCTCAGCCTCTCCTGAGTCCCCTCCCATGGCTGCATCTGACGGAGCATCTCACAGAAGAATTGCAAGACACACCTGAGAGCACCACGGCACTGAGGCAACAGGTTAAAACTGACTGCAACAAAGAAGGCAGAAGGGAACTAACTTTCCCTATGTCACGTGTCACACACATCAACAAATAATCCTCCTCTCTCACGTCCTTCTTGTGAGAGAAGTACCATTCCATTTTACAGATGAGAAAACTGAGGCTTGGAGACAGTTTAGGTATGAACCTTTCATCATCCTTCACGGTTGAGGGCCCAGGCTGTGGAGCTAGGTTTCCTGGGTTAGAATCATGGCTCTTCTACCCCTGTTTCCGTGCCTGCATAACAGTGGTATGCACAGGCCTCTGCCTTTGGAGTTGTTATGAAGACTTAGAGGCCTGGAAGTGTGGCTCAGTGGTAGAGCACTTGGATAGCATGTGCAAGGCCCTGGGTTGCACCTTCGGCACCACCAAAAAAGAAAAAACCCAAGACTAAGAGTTAATATTTATAAAATGTCATGAACTCTGCCTGACACATACTAAGCACTGCATAACTGCCTGTTAAATACATAAAATAAAATCTCCTTCTGGAAATACTATCATCCTTCCTAAAGAAGCCTCTCTTTGGGCAACACAAAGCTTTATTACTTTATCTGAAGGGTCGTGAGATCCCTCTCCTCCGGGGCTGCAGTCCCAAGCGCCACATGACTCAGCCCGTCCCTGGCACATCCTTAGCTGCATTAACTGGTTCTCCTGACTTCTGAAGATTACTGGAGCCCAGCCATACAGACGGGCCAACCGTGCCATTGAGAAATGGCTAAGCTCAGTAGAAACAGTCCTCAGGTGCAGGGCATCAATCTCCTTCTCCAATCTCTTTGCCTGGATCCTGCATCTCCAGGCCACCAGAACCTGGGTTGAAATGTTGTTGTTGTTGTTGTTGCTGTTATGAGTCAGGTCTGACTCACAGTGATCCTATATGAATGAAACATTCTCCAACACTGTGCCATGTCTGGCACTATGTCAGTGCTTCTCTGCTATTCATAGGCTAAAATAGCACTCAACTAATACCAGACTCAGAAGCAATGGTCCTCCAGCAGAGGTGACTTGGTTTCTCAACCTCGGCCCTACTGTCACTGGGCCAGATCATTTTGTGTTGGGGGAACTGCCCTATGCATTGTACAGTGTTTGGCAGGCTCCCTGGCTTCTACCTTCTAAATGGCAATAGCAATTCCCCAGATGTGATGATCAAAACTGTCTCGGGACACTGCCAAGTGTCTCTCAGAGGGCAAACCCACTGAGTTATATACACGCTCAACACGTGTATCCCCTTGTCCCTTGCAGCAATACCACGTGTGCACGGTGGTGGAGAGTTAGGAACTAGGGATGCAAGAGGGCAAAGGACTGGGTGGACTTGGGTGAGGCATGGCTTCAAATACCAGGGAAAGCAGCAAGGGTGGAGGTGTGCTTCTCCCCAGCACAGCGAGGGGAGGAGAGTCAGGGTTGAGGGGCTCTCAAGGGCTAGGACCATGGTAAAAGGCAATAGGACCAAACAGAGTCCTGGCCCACATCTACTGGCAAGAGTTATTGGTGGAAAACACCTGAGGTAAGACACCAAGTCATCCCATTAAGATACTCACCTTCAATTCTCCAATTATAGTCTACCAGGAAGAGTGCCTTACCATCTCTTACCTCTCCCTGCCACTGATTGACCTTCTGTGATTCTGTGGCGTTTACAATGAAAATGAAGAATGTTGGTGCTCATCCTCACAACCACCACCCCAATACCACCACCACATAGCGAGTTCTATGTGCCAGTCTCTGTCCTAAGCACTTTATGTGGATTAAGCCATTGAATCCTACCAAGACATGAGGAATGTGTGCCTTTTCCTGTTCCCCTTGCGCAGAAACGTAAGCCACAGCACGGGCAGCACATGCTACCTCTGCAGGACCACCATGGACCTGTTGCTTTTGAACCTACCTGCCAGGCATCAAATCAACCTTCGTGATGCTGCTATGTGTTCTTCTTAAATCATATCCCAACCACCCCTGAGACTCCTGGGGCAACTCCATCTACCTGACCCAGTGTCACTTAGCAATGCCAGCTGACATTGAATTGGAGACTACCAGGTCAGTCAAGTGATCCAAAAGTTTTTTAAAAAATTAAGAATCTGCCTTTCCCCATCTTCTGCCTTAAAACTAAGATGGACCATGGGGCTACCGGAAACCTTGACCTGTGTTGACATTCTACTTGAGTAGGCATGTTTTCTCCTCTGATATGAAAGAAAAAAAAAAAGTTCATTTCCAACTCATGTCATCTTGAGTGACCATTTCAAAGCAGTCCAACGTAAGATTAAAGGTAATGTTAATGAGAAACGTAAGAGCAAAATGATACAAAGCTCACCCTTGTATCCTTAGTGCCTACACGTAGTGGCTGACACATTATAGTACTTGATAAGTATGTTTCATATAAGCATATGAATAAAACAAATAAACGAACTACAGTTCTCCCACAAATAATGAATAATCCTTCCATAACTTATAACTTTCTGGGTGATAAAATTATTTCTCACCTTTGTGTTTTATAGCAAAACCTGCAAAGAAACTGTCAACAGTTTTATTGCAATTTTAAACAAATAGTGAAGTCTTTTTTTTTTGTTCATTAGTTTTAACAGTAGCCCATTTATCCAAAGATTGTACACCAAATAGTTTCTGCAGCATTCAATAGGAAAAGGAGGGTGAAAAACTCCTCCAAATTCTAGAATATTTTTATATTTATCATTGTGTTTTTACAGTTATTACAACAGTAAAATGTGTCCTCTATAGGATTATAATTTTCATTTACTAATGAGCTTTCAAAATTTTGTGTTTCAAAGCTTTAACAATAAAAATTTAATCCCAACATTATTATCACAATTCTGTGTTCCTGAAATTCACTATACACAACTAAGAGGAGATCAAAGTGGTGGAAAACATTTAAAATGCCCCTCTGGGGAAGTAAGCTTTGGTTTCCAACAGGCCAGAAGTAAGAGTGTTAAGATCAATTAAACAGCATTAGAAAGGTGCTCTGACAATGTAAGTTTTCATTTCCAGGAAGGCATGGCATTAATGGGGACAAAGAGCGGGAAGGTGCTAATATAACCTTGAACAGGACAGACAAGGAGGTATCACTTCTAGCCATTTTTTTCTCTGTATCTAGAATCCAAGAAGGGATCTGAGAAGAAACGTGGGCCCTCCCGGTAGAGTAAAATTTATAGACCTATGAGGTAAAGCAGTGAGACTGGCTGGTAAACCCTGATTTCCCATTACCACTGAATCAAACATTTGAGAAATTACCAAGAAAGGCTGTGCTTGGGTCTTACACTGTCCCCACCCTGGGCCATGCTTCCAAAACAGCAGTCCTGTTCCCTGTTATTCATCAGACTCACCTGTTGAGTCAGATACACAGCCCCACCTTCAACAAATTACATCAGAATCTGCAGAAGCCACCTGCCAAGCGTTCTGGGCAAGGCTAAGGTTCAGATCTACTTTTCAGGTGTGGCCACCATAATTTGGTTGTACAGAGCCTCAACTATGCAATGAGCAAGGACTAACACCAGAGATGCCAAGTATAATTTACATCTTTACCTGCTCCTAACTCAAATCCCTTTTTACCATGGCTGCCTCAAGAGACACTATGAACAAGAGAGCTACAGACCAGTTTCACTTGCTGCTTGGGAGCAACTGGAAAAGACAGGGTGTTAATGAGAAAGGAAAGTGCTAATGAAAAAAGAACTAACCTCAACCTCTTATTTCCATCAACTGCCAGGAATGCCAAGTTTCTTCAATTACATATTTTATTATAAATTAATTTTAAAGTGACCTTTCCACAGAAAGATAATACTGTTACAGTAACAATCAAAATACAGTCCATTCATTATGTACAAGGGCATTCAAAGCAATACGATTTATAAAAAGCAGTGTCACTTATTGCTGATAAGAACTGGAAACTACTCAAAACACTCCCCCAAAACATCAAACTACATTATGTCATCCATTCATAAGATAGAATAAATCACTAGATTGTGAACTTAGGGAAGACAGACACCAGCTGTGTCTTGTCATCTCTGTTCACCGCCAATATCATTAGTATCAAGAGTTCAATAAATATTTATTGAATGGATGGATGAAAAAAGAATTACAGCCATCAAATTACCTGACAGCATGAGGAACTATAACAAAAATGAATTTTAAGGGGTACATATAAAATACCATCCCAATTTTCCAAAACATCTACAGCTGTAGCACTGTGGCATCAGATCTCGGAAGCTAAGCAGGGTTGAGTCCGGTTAGTACTTAGATAGGAGACCGCCTGGGAGCACCAAATACTGTAGGCTTGGGAGAAGGACCAATTTTCAAAAAACAGCAATACATGTATACATAAATGTATCTAGACACATGTACCCATACATGTGTCTATCTGCATTAAAAAAGGACTAAAGGAAAATAAAAATTTTATCAGTGGTAATATCTGGGTTTGGGGCTAAGAAGCATTTTTATTTTTATTCTTCATACGTCCTCATCTACTCTCAGTTTTGGGCTGGGATTTAGCTCAGTTGGTAGAGTGCCGCTCTGCAGTCTCTGAGTTCCCAAGTTCGATTTCCAGCACCACAAAAATGGGAGAAGGATGTGGCAATTCACTCCCAAGGCAATCCCCAAACAATGAACCATTGAAAACCCACAACGAAAAGCATGTCAAAATGAATCACATTATGATGTACATTAAAAATTTCTAATAAAAAAAAAAAAAAAAGAAAACCCTGTAAGGGTCACTATGAGTTAGACATGACTCGATGGCACCTAACAACTCTCAATTTTATGTAAAAATTCACATGGTACAAAATGCTATTTTAACCCTTAATTGGTATTATGGCATCAAGATAGACCCCATAAGTTGAAATATGAGGTCAAAATAGATAACCTAATTGCATAATTGCCCTAACATAATAAATTTTAAGTATCTTCAGTAACAGTTTTATGGTTTAGGGCCTTGGATGACCTCAAATCACAAAACTGAGGCCTCTTCTTACCTGATGATTCCAGTTAAGGTTTAAACATGCAGACAGTAGAGTGAAATCTACTTTCAAAACTCAAAATGCTGGCCATCAGATCTTAATGCCAGGTAAGAGGACACCCCCAGAAACATCTCGGTGACACTCACTGCCTTACGTCATTTGAATGTAAGGCCATGTGGTGGAGAACTGTCAGCCTGTGAACTTACAAATGTGCCTATCACCTTGCCACTGACACAGGTAGTGGAGCCTGAACACAGACATGTGATGACCTATCCTCATGGACAGTAAAAGAGCAGTTCAGATGACGGGTATCACTGGCTTTTGTTGCTTCCTGGATTAGAACCACAAACTGAAGCTTGGACCAGAACCTGTACCTAGACACAACTACTATTCCTTAGGTGCCACAGTGGGTATCATCAGTGATTCAAGGAACTATATGGACAGCAAAAACTGAGGAAAAGATCATAGGTAGGCCTGCTGATGACCTTGGATGTTTTATGGAATCCAAAAATATACACAATGGAGTTCTTGGGCTGTTTTGATTGTCCTAATCTCTCTCCAGCTACACGGAACAGAACCAAACATTTTAGAAGAAACAAGGACTAAGAGGTGCTATGGAGTCAAGGCCATCTCAAGCAAGTACTCCAACCTGACTGCAGGCCCACATCTTCCCTTGTATTCTACTCTTTCTCCCACACCACAGCACACCAGAAACATTACACCACCAATGCCCTGCTAAGACCCACGGGTCAGCTTGGCCATGCCCACCTTATCTTATAGCTCAGAAAGAAGAACCTTCTCTTTTAAACATGGCAATGACAATATGTCCTGATTCTATGAGGAGGCCAGGCAGGCCTCTGAAACAGAGAACAAAAAGGGAGAAGACAGGGAGAGGGAAGAAAATGCAGAGGCTGGAACACAGGCAAATGTTCATCCATGACCCAGAGTATGGCTGCGGGGCCAAGGTAAGCACAACAAGGGTGCAGTGCTTCTTAGGGGGCCCCCAGTGACAGGGAGTCTGGCCAGCCAGTTCTGACACAGAAAGAGCACTGTGATGCAGGTGGGAAGAGGGAGGATGTGGTCGTGCTGAGCCACAGCTACCAGTAAGGGGAGGACCCTCCTAAGAAGCAAACACCACACACGCGTCCCCTCCTCAACCCAGACTCAAAGACTGGTGGGCTCAAAGAAAAGGCCTTGGTGACAGGGAGCAGGAGCAGCAGCCCTGTGTTCTGAACGTGGCAATGACAATCACATGTCCTTATTTAGGATGGGGGTGGGCATCCTGCCTTCTTCTGGAGCACAGCCTGTTTCCTTTCATTCTGGTTGGGCTCATTCCTGCAAATGCTAAGGACAATGGGATAAATGGAATCCTGAAGCCTTGTGATCAAACAAACTGCCTACACTGACAGGTTTGGTTAGGTGGTAACAGACACAGGTACACACAGGCCAGGGCCAGTTATAAGTAATACAACAAATGTCCTTTACTAATCTAGAAACTTTGATAAATATTGTCATCAATAATCCCTACAACAGTGCTATGAACTGGGTGATTCTATATCCTCTACCTCACAAATGCCTGCAGCCATAACACTCTGGCATCCAATCCTGCCAGATCTCAGAAGCTAAGCAGGGTAGGGCCTGGTTAGTACTTGGATGGGAGACCACCTGGGAACTTCAGATACTGTTGCTTGGGAGAAGGACTTGGCAGCCCACTCCCAAAAAACAATCTGCCATTGAAAACCCTATAAACAGCAGCGAAGTACTGATACTGTGCTGGGCATGCCATAGTGGCAGAGAGTGTTTCATCTGTTATAGGTGGGGTCACCATAAGTCTGACCCGACTAGACGGCGCCTAACAACAACTACCACCTCACTAAAGGAGGAGGGCTTTGAAAGCTCAGTGGCTTACTCAAGGTCACACACCTAGTGCACACCAGGCTCCTCCCGCCCCCACCGCACACAGAAACTCTCTAACTGCCTATTAGAATAAACAGCAGTTCCCACGTTAGGATCTAGCATAATGACTACTTGGAGCCTCCTGGATGCAGAATCCGTAGGGAATTTCTTCCATTTCCTGCTTCGCTAAAACATTACTCATAATTCTCAAATTTTTCCCAGCTGTAACTATACCACACAGATAGTCCTAGAGCTCTGTAGGGGCAGGGAGCACCCTTATTCATTCATGGCTCCTAAAATGTGGCAGATATGAGGTGTAAAGTCCATTCTAAACAGGGGAGAGAGAGAACCCACACATACAATAAATTCGTGCAGCTAAGTGGCTGGAGAATTAGAGAGCCAGTGAGCCAGGCCCTGCTTCTGTGAGAGGCCGGGCAGGTCTCTGAAACAGAGAACAAAAGGGGAGAACACAGGTGGAGGGAAGAAAATGCAGAGGCTGGAATATAGGCAAACAGCCGTGACCCAGAGGATGGCTGTGGAGCTAAGGTAAGCACGACAAGGGTGCAGAGCTCTTTAGGGCGCCCCAGTGACAGGGAGTCTGGCCAGCCAGTTCTGACACAGAAAGAGCACTGTGATGCAGGTGGGAAGAGGGAGGATGTGGTCGTTCTGAGCCACAGTTACCAGTAAGGGGAAGACCCTCCTGAGAAGCAAACACCACACACGCGTCCCCTCCTCAACCCAGACTCAAAGAGTGGTGGACGTGAAGAATGGCCATGGTGACAGGGAGCAGCAGGAGGAGCCCATGTTTTGAAGTGGCTCCTCCTGTCTAAAACACCCTGAGGGGATCCTCAGACCTCTGGCTGGGTGCACGTGCCTGTTTACTTGGCCTGGTGCAGATTAGCAACTGGGGCGGCTGGGCGGCCACTGCAGTGTGGCTGGAAAAGCCCTAATCCCCAAAGACGTCCATTTTTAGGCTACCAGCTGTCTAAAACAGAACACCCTTTCCTTAATCATAGGGGCCATGTCTCCATGGCATAACCAAGGCCTCTTCAGACACATCAACCAGCCAGGCTATTTTCTTCCCCGACCAGTTTCACTCCAAGCACAGTGTCTTTTCCCTCAAGGGCAGGCAACTTCTGCTTCGTCGGTGGTGGTTTTCCACATTACCCCACCAAGTCCCAACCATTCCAAAACACTCCCTTGATCCTATTAGTAGGAATAGAGGCCAAAAGAAAAAAGTAAATGTTAAAAAACCCTTTCCAGCTCGCATCTCTCATGAAAGTTTTTGTCCCCTTCTTTATTCATAAGAGAGGCAGAAAGAGTGTCTTGTAAAAGCCCTGGTCTGAATCTCAGGACATGACCTATGTTTGCAGCACAGGGCAAATGGTTGCCCTTTCACAGCAACCTTTGGCAACCCTGCATCTTAGGGGATGGCAGCCAGCATCTTAGATATAAGCAACCAGGCCAGCGAGGGCCACTGGAAGCCCAAAGCAGTTATGGCTCCATGGTCCCCTGACTGGTAATCAAAAGCCACCCTCACTGTGCATCTCTTTAGGAAATAGGAAGAAATTCCTTCCTCTTTACCTCCTTCCCTCCAGGGAGGTGGCAGCAGTCACAGGATGAGGCCAGGTCCACTCCCAAGAACATCCATCTCCATCACCTCCTTCCCCCTCCCATGTATCACACAGGGGCCCACGGCCTGCAGGCCCTGCACCAGCACCCACTTCTCCCATCTTTTGGCTGCTCCTTACTCAGGATGGCCAGTGGCAACAGCCTCTATTCTGTCCCTGGAATGCACATGCTGACCACAGGGCCTGGCACACATTGTGACTTCTTCTGGGCGTCTTCTGCCTCAACCTCCCTCTTCCTACCCTGTCTGGGTGCTCCTGTTGTCTGTCATTTGGGTTACAAGACTCCTCAAGAGAGAAGCCTTCTCTGATTTTCCTATGCAAAGCAGCCCCTGGGTACTTTCTAATCATGTTCCCCCTTTGTCATTTCTCTCATAATTATTTATTGTTATCTGACATTCTCCTGTTTATTTATTATTTCTCCCCTCCAAAGGGGCCACAGCATTCATGAAAGCAAGAGCACGACTTTTTTCTCACTGTCCATGTAGTGCCCAGACAGTGCTAACCATGTATGAGCCAAGACAAACACGTCCCCAAGGGTCAGGAGCAAAGGATAAGAGGCAATCAAGGGGACAGTCTTGCCCTAAGAAGTTCTAGGGTCCAACAGACAGGCAGAAGGCAAGACAGAGCAGGACACAGAATCCAAGGGCAAGGAGGAGCTGGGTAGTCAGGAAGTGTGATTTGAGATGAGGGTTGGCAGGGAGAAGTTGAGGGCCACAGCTGTGTTAGGGGCAGCTGGAGACCTTCCCAGGGCACAGTGTTTCAGTACCCAAACAGGTAAAACATGTCAGGGTTAATATAGTATGGAGAGACCCCAGGGGAATCTCACCTGTCCTAAGGTTCCATTATAGTTCCTAGCAGAATAGAAATGGACCAGGCCTGTTTTGCTGGATAAGAAGTGATTGCCAGGGATCAGAATTTAGGTCAGGCCATTAGAGACAGAGATCAAGTCACCTTCGAAACAGAGCGACACTGACCGGGATGAGTGACACCATTCATGACACGATTCCAATGACATCCTGACAGGCATGGCCTCTGTCATGCTGGTCAATGAGATGCTGATGAGGCTGGATGACAGAAGGCTCTGGCCTCCCCGAAGCTGGGGAGGCATGAGCCAGCAGACTCTGATGGGGACTGACAGAGAAACAGAAACGCCCTCTGCACCCCGAGCACACAGCCAGTCTGGTTTGTTCACTCTCAGAACAGTATTTAATAAACTACATGAGATATCCAACACTTTTTTTGCAAAATAGGCTTTGTATTAGATGACTTTGCCCAATTGTAGAGTAATATAAGTGTTCTGAGTATGGTTAAGATAGGCTAGACTAGGTGTATTAAACACATTTTCAACATATCATGGTAAAGTGGAAAAATTTTAAGTTGGGCAGCCATCTGTATTATTGAGAACTAATCCAGCTAACAACCAATAGCAAGCACTTCAACCAACTGACATGCAGCCCCTTGCTCAAGCTTCACAGACCCTGGTGAGAGAGATGCTGATGCCCCAATTTAAAAATAGTCTGTGCCTATAGAATCCAGGCCATGCAGACAGGATGTGGCAAAGCCACATTGTTGGGCTCCAAAATTCTCGGTGCTAACCACTATCATGCTCAACCAGCCACTCAGAATTAGTGTTTCCAGAGGACAGAGTAATGCTGCATTGGGATCTGTGTGTTATGAAGATGATATCTTCAGGGAATAGGAAGACAAAGAGGAAAGAAACTGGAAACACCAAAAAAATCCATGGGTAAAAGACTAACCCAGAGACAATCTAAGACAGGGACTGATAACATTTTTGGAAAATGTTATAAAGCCTAGTGTTCTAGGCTTTGTAGTCTCTGTGGTAACTGATGCCCAAATAAACAGATGTGCCTGGGTCTTAACAAACTTTCTTTACAAAAACAGGTAGTAAGGAGGATTTGGCACACAGGCTACAGTTTACTGACTGCCACAGACCACAGACCATGTAGGAAATTGTTCAGTCAATGAAGAACATGATCAGATGAGTGTTAAGAATGATCTATGGTAACTGCTGAAGAATGTTTCAGGTGTTTTGTGAAATAAATACTCACGTTACCATGTTTCCGTTATTGTCTATTACTGTTGTTGTTAGGTGCCTTTGAGTTGGGTTCGACTCATAGTGGTCCTATGTATAACAGAACTAAATACTACCCAACACTGGGCCATACACAATCTTTTTTTAAGTTTCAGCCCATGGTTGTAGCCACTACGTTTCTTTTCATTTTGAGTTGTGCTACATCAGCAAAAGAAGGTCCCAAGAGCTCTACTCCATTCCCATCATTAAGGTCTACTCCTTTGAGGAGGCAATTCTTCTCATGTCATCTTCTGAATGCCTTCAAGCCTGGGGGTGCTCATATTCCAGTACTATATTTGACAGTGCTTCTCTGCTATTCATAGGGTTTTCAATGGCTAAGTGTTTCAGGAGTGGGCTGCTGGATCCTTCTCCCTAGCCTGTCCTAGTCTGGAAGCCCAGCTGAATCCAGTCTACCATGGGTGGCCCTGCTGGTATCTGACATACTGGTGAAAAGCTTTTAGCACCACAGCAACACATAAGCCCCCACAGCATGACAAGCTGACAGACACATTGGGATCTGTTATTGCAATTCTTATAAACAAATGGGAATATCTGAGTTCCAATAAAACTTCACTTACAAAAATAAGCAGCAGTCTGAATTTGGACCATAGACTACACTTTGTTGAACCCTGTGGCTCAAGCCAGGGATTCTAACATATCAGCAATCACTTAAAATCATTGACTGTAATTCATCAAACACCTGCCACAGACAGTGAAGATTCATTTATAGCATATTGAGAGTCTCTGATTATACCAAGCTGGGGATGAGAGAATAAGACAGTTTTGTTGTTGTTTTAGTCTACTAATGGGAACCATTTAATCCAGACAGAGATCCCAGCCATACAGGAACAACTCTTCATTCTTACAGGGCTGACATCTAGGCAGTGCGCTGCATATGGGCTGTGTCTGTGGCAGACCAAGATGCAAACTGAGGGCCCACACAGCATCATCACTGTTCAACCAGCCGAGCTAAGCCACTGAGCACCCTGCTGTCTCTGCATCTTATTGGACATTGGCTGCCAAAGCTGCCCACCTGTCAGCGTTACTGATGTTGATGGATTCCAAGGCAAGACATGTCATCAGAATGGTTCTTCAGCTTCCCAAGACTGGACAGGAACCACACCAATCCTCTCAACTCAATCCAAGTTGCTAGTGCCCAGAACTGGGAGCCAGGGAAAAGGCTAGACCCCCAAATTTAAAATGATGGAAAACAGCAACCTGCTTTAGAACACTGCTAAGAAGAGACAGCATTTGTTGTTGGATACTTTTAGTGCAGCAGTTCACCAAGGTAGCGGGGATATCCCCTCTTGCCTGGATTTTTTGATTGTTGCAATGAAGGAGGAGCTAATGGTATCTTGTGCTAAAATCTTATGCACAAATAACCTCCCTCAACAGACTTACCTGGCCCAGAATATTAAAAGTACCGGGTGAGAAACCCTGTCTTAGTAGGATCCCACCATAGGATGATTCCAAATACTGCAAAACAAATACATACAGCCCAATTAAATTCCAGAAATTCAGCTCTGAAGACCACTTTGACATATCAACTTGCTGTAATGAACAACAACACAGTGCTCATAAGGCCTATTTGATTGTTGTTTTGTGGAAAAAGATGAGTTAATTGCCTTGCTAAGATTCATCTATAAAAGGAGCAGGTTGGAATAAATAACTCCTATAGTTTCTTTGGCCTGCAGCCATAGCCCTGTGGCATCTGATCCCATCAGATCTCAGAAGTTAAGCAGGGTCGGGCCTGGTTAGTACTTGGATGGCAGACCACCTGGGAACACCAGGTGCTATAGGCTCGGAAGATGGAGCCAACAACCCACTCCCAAAAAACAATACACCATTGAAAACTCTATGAACAGCAGAGAAGCACTGACAATAGTGTTTCCCCTATTGTATGTAGGGTCGATATGAGTAGGACACAGACTCGACAACACCTAACAACAACATCAGCAACACAGTTTGAGATATAAAGTCCTATGACTTTGAAGCAAGTGGCTGAAATTCCCCTACAGGGAGTTTTGGAGATATAAATATATATCTCAAACAAACAAAAACAAAACAAATAAACCTCTCTCCGAGGCTGAAAAGACCAAATCCATATTCTTCAGAATGTAGAAGATGCCTTTTCTCTAAGATATTTAGCAGTACACAAGAAATAAAAACAGCCAAAACAACTAGTGAAATTGAAAGTCTATGAATGTGCCACTCGTGGTTTTCCTGCCTATGGAAACAGTTTGACAGACTTTGATAAACAGAAAGAGGAAATTACTGCTCAGCCATTCCTCTTTCCCCTGAAAGGTATAACAGGGAACACACAGAACCAAAAACTCCAAGATAGCATCTACCACCTGTTACATTATGCACACTGGCAACACCAATGATAACAATCTGATCTGTTCTTTTTCTCTGGTGGTAACTTATAACACCCTGGAAATGTTACAGAAGACTTAAGTCAATGATTAATTTTAAAATGCACCTAGTTGTTTATCATCATGGGGCTCTCAAAACAAAGCCTCATTTGTGAAAAAAATCCATCGTATCAAAAAGGTTGCATTTTATTTAGATATGTCAAAAGCCAATGCCTACAGACACTGACATATCTTGAAAGAATACATTAAAAGCAGAAGGTATGATCATTTAGAAATAATCACCTTCTCTTTACACATACACACAGTATACATATATATATAGATGTGTATACATAATGGAACCAAGTTACCAAGTAATAAAGAGTGATACAAGGTCCTAAGCTCAAAAAAATATCCAGCACCAGGTGGCCAAACATTGGAGCAAACTGTTCCCCATGGTCAGATCTTTCCCTGTCTGCCAACTGCATGAAAGAGTACACCAAATCCTCCACCTTGCTTCTTACCAAGGGTCACCCACCCTATAAAAACCCTAGCCTTGCTCAGTTAGTGGTGGCAGTAACCATCTCCCTCCCTCCCATACTGCTGCCAGATAGCATCTTTTCCTATCCCCTTCCCCTTCTTTACTTGCTCTAAATAAGCTACCTACTCTCCAGGTCAGAGTGCCTTCTCTTGTGTCTGTGGACCCTTGCCCTGTCAGATTTTCCTATTACTTCTGAAAAGATATTTATATTTATATTTATATATTTGTGTGTGTGTCTGTGTATATATGTATGCATATACACACATATATAAACATATACATTGTATGTATGTATGTATGTATGTGTGCATATGTGTGTGTGTGTGTGTGTGTGTGTGTATATATATATATATATATATATGGGTATAATATCCTGTGTCTGAACTTAAGCTGGGTCAAACTGAACCTATGGCTGCACATTTCCAGTCGTCATCATTTGAACTCTGCATACCTGATGGCAGCATGTCCCTTGATGGGATCACAAAGCAGAAGACCAATCTTCCTCTACTCTACCCATCCCTACCCTTGTATCTAATCTATATTACAAGTCCCAAACACTGAGACCACTGAAGCCTTGATTCAATGACCAGACTTTACCAGTGAAAAACACCAGGCCACCTGCTACACATCCAAAATCCACACGATAGTTGGGATATGGATTCTTCAAGATACAGTGTAAATCGAATTTCACTTGCATTTTTTATTTGGTAAGTATTTTTGTATATACATTTTTGCATATATGTAAATACCATCAGAAAGATACACAATGAAATGTTAATTGTACATACTGCCTAGAGTAGTAAACTTAACATGTGACTTCTTTTTGTCTAGTTTCCAATTTTTTTCTTCATCAAGCATAACTTTCATTAAAAGAAAAGTAAGATATAGTCCATGTGTACTTTTTTTTTACTCTATTTCATTTAAAAAAAGATTGAAGGCACTTAAAAAACAAGCAACAAATACAAAAAGATCAATTAGAAGAAAAAGCAACAAAGAAAAGCAGTAAAATCTGGAAAGTCAAAGGTTAACGTTATTACGCAGCTCACTGGCCCCATGTCCCACACGGTAGCTGGAGAAATGCACACATTTGATGCTAACCTTCATGGCATCCAAAAATATATCCCTTCCCACCCTTCTCACCTCATTCTCACTATTCCTAATTAAGTTTTGTTTAAGGATAGAGAATGAGAATGTTTTTCAGCATTCCCGCAACATACTCAGTCAAGAGAAGCCAGCTGTAAACACAACCCATGGAGCATTTAACTGTATGGACCATGCATGGCACCTGAGGGGAGTGTCTGTGCACACAAAGGCTCAGAATCCACCTAAGGGCATTGCATTACCTTTCTGAAAATGCTCCTTGGTGGCTACTCCACTGGCCTTGAAGGTAGTAATAAGGGATACTCAATCCTTGACAAACCCAAGCGCAAGAACCTCTGGGGTCCTTTCAAGGCCAACACATACTTAATGGAGTATCATCCCCTCATGTCACCACACTTACCGTAGGCTGTCATGACACCAGCATATGGCCCATCCACCACATTCCTGTTTTCTTCTGCCAGTGCCTTGATGTACCTTTTGCTGAGGTCCAGGATCTGCTCCCGCAGCATGGAGCTGCTTTCAGGCTGAGTTCGCTGCTGAATGGTGAAATGCAGGAGCATCATCCCCCAAATGAAGCCAAAAGTCACAAGGAAAAAGCCCAACTTCTGCGAAGACAACTTCCAGGGAGTAAAAAGAGCCATTGCTCCCCAGCAACTCCACCTGCCCTTGGCTTTCAGCACATAGAAGGTAGACTCAAATTCATGGTGTGGACTGGGTCTGAGAGTCCGGCAGTCTCACTCTGGCTCCTGTGTCAGACGATTTCCTTTCCTTGCTTCCATTCTGCTGTGAAGGAGGAAGAAAGTTAGCAAAGGGGCTGTGGCAAAAGACCGCAAAATCAAGCAGAAGCCACGACTTCACTTGTACAGCTAATACATCAAATGTCAACTTCCTCCTTTTCATATTTTGCTGGTTCAGTATCTTGGGTTATGAGTTGGGATCTGTAAGCTCAGAGGGGAAATCTGGCGACTCGACAAGAAGCTGTACAAATAAGCTGTATAAATACGGAGGAGGAAGTGTGTGTCCGAGTGTGTTAACAGGTGTAGAGAGGCTGTTCCCATCTGGACCAAGTTCAAACAGGAAGCTTATTTTGCAAGGTAGAGAGAAGATGGAAGGATATTTCACTGCATGTCAGCAAAAACCCAAGTGCAGGGTGGAGTCATATCATCATCAAGCACTCTGTATGTCTGTAACTTGAGCTGACCAAGTCATTACTATGTGCTTTGGGCAAGGATTAGAGCATGCAACTGGGAAGGCAGGCAGGAAAGTGGATGCTCCATCAGGCACAGCTGACAAGGGAGGAGAAGAGGGCCCCATCTCATCTAAGCATGGCCACTGCTCATTTTCAGTGTGTAGGGATGAGAGGACTTTCTTGGGGGCTACCACATGGCCTCTCCCCATGCACTAGCACAGAGAGATGCCAGAGGAACAGCTAGTAGACTTTTCTGTTCCCGATATTTTTGTTTGTTTGTTTGTTTGGTGGTGCTGGGGATCAAACCCAGGCCTCTCAAAGAGTAAGTACACACTGCACCACTGGGCTTCACCCTCCCAGCCCTTTGCAGAAAAGCTGCGCCTCACTGCTCACTTGCATTCTGTAGCACAGGAAATGTGAAGCACCTGGCTGTCTGCTTTTCTGTGGTTCTTACTTTCACTCAACCATGAGGCAAAGTCAAAAGTTAAAAGACAAAGTTTCAATACTAAGCGGCCAGATATCATTTGATACCAGCATAGACTGGGTCAATGCTCTCAATCATGGCTTCTCAGCAAGTGGGCCCTGAGCATAGGTTGCAAATGGGCTATTCATATGCTCAGTTATGTGCCCTTTTTGCCAGAGCCCGGGGCCTAAGAACCAGCCAGCTGACAAAAGCATTATTCAAGGCAAAGGCTGAACAATGAACCCCCAAGAGTCTCTACAAGGGACTGACCCAGGATGTACCGCAAAGTGTCCATGGTTTATTTCAAAGGGTTGTTCTTTGCAAGAAACCTAAGAGGAAAGGGCAGCAGGATCTTGCAGCAATTAGCTTAAAAAGTCTGCAAAGCATCAAGTCTCTGTTGGTTTGCTTCTGCCTTCCTCTCATCCATAAACAGCAATTGGTAGGCAGTGCTTCTACCACTAATAGTTATTGTTGATAAATTCCAGCAATGTCCCTGTCGTTGTGATGCTTTTTTGTGCCTTAATTTATTGAGTCCTCATTAAAGTTCTATATGCTAACAAGTATTAATATTACCATGTCCCTTTTATGAGAAATAAGTGAGATAAGAAAATAAAGGCACAGGGAGATCACTTGGCAAAGGTCAGCCAGCTATGTGGCAGAGGAGGGATAAATGGGGATGGCCCGGGGTCAGTAAACTATGCCCCTCTTTCCCCTGGACATCTCTGATCCCCCACCAGCCTGTTCATGTAAAGCCAAGAATGGTGTGTCTACACTCATAGGGGTATGGAAAGCAATACAGAAGAATATGTAATATATATATTACAAATATATATATTAAAATATAAAACAATATAGGGAATATGTAATAGAGACAAAGTCTCAAGTATTTACTAACTGGCTTTTAACACAGAAAGTTCACCAATGTCTAAATTCTAGGCCAGTGCTTCTCAAAGTGTGGTCTCTAATTCAGCAATAGCAGAATGACAAGTGAGAAATGAAAATTCTCAGGCCCCCACCCCAGCCCCACTGAATCAGCAACTCTGGAGGTGAACTGGGTAGCTCCTACTTTAACAAACTGTCTAGGTGACTTGGATAATGGGTTCAATTTCAGAGACTGGTCAAGGCAGCCAGATTCCAGGTACATAAATTCCATCTCTGTGTCATCTACCACAATGCCCATACAATTAGTCTCAAACTATTTTGTACTACTTTGTAACATAAGTTCCCCTGCCCCCTCAACACACACACTCTATGCATCTGCTGGTCACTGCTCCTCACCATAAACCCTGAGTGGCTCCCCATCTCCACTCAAGCAGCTCCTTCCATTCTATGATGCTGCCAATCCAAACCCAGCCTGTTCTTTAAGCCCCACCTCCAGTCCCACCTGCTTCAGACCATGTTCCCCACTGCTGAAGCCTATTGTGTTTTTTAGTCCAGAGCCTTAAAATACTTGTCTCCTGAGTGCTTACCAGTTCCTACAGGGAAGGGGCGGGGGGGTTCTGTTCGGATCTGGAATGTCCCCCAGAAGCTCATGTGTTGAAAACTTGGTCCCCAGCCCATGGCATTATTTGGGGAGAGTGAATCCTTGAAGAGCTGGGGGCCGGTGGGAGTAGGTGGGTCAATGGGGGCATGCCCTAGAAGGGGATTATTCAGACTCCAACATCTTCCTCTTTTTGCTGCATGGCCACCATGAGGTGAGCAAGACTCCTCAGCCTCATGCTCCTGCCATGATGCACACTGCCTTGCTTCAGGACCAAAAGCAATGGACCAACATACTGTGGACTGTAACCTCCAAAACTATGAGCCAAAATAAACCTTTCCTCTTTATAAATTGATTATCTCAGGTGTTTGGTCATAGTGATACCAAGCTGACTAGTACCCTGGGACCCCATAGCATTGTTTAGGGACCTCCTCACATACCCATGCACAGGTCCTCCTTCAATTACAGTGGAGTTATGTTTTATAAGCCCATCATAAGTTGAAAATATCATCAAATAAAAAATGCCTTTAATATACCAAATTCTTCCGACCATCAGTTTAACCTACCATATCTTAATCATGCTCAGAACACTCATGTTAGCTTACAGCTGGGCAATATCACCTACAATAAAGCCCATTTTATAATAAAGCATTGAATATCTCACATAATTTATGAAATACTGTCCTGGGAGTGAAAAACAGAATGGTTGTATGGGTATACTTTCCCACCACCCTAAAGTCAAAAAATTAAAATTGAACCATCAAAAGTCAGGGACTATCTGCACGTTCCTTCTCAAAGACACTGACCACAGGGGCATAATAAAATTCCTGTTTACTAAATGAACCTGTCATAATGGCACCACGGCCCCATGTTATGTCCTTCTAAATGAAACTAGCTGAAAAGAATCTTCTCTCCCTTCTCCAAGTGTTCTACAAGTACATTCAGACTGAACTCTGGCTGCCCTCAGGCCTCGAGGACAGAATAATGAGCAGATGGAGTTCCCACTCTCAGGACGCTGATACTTTGAAAGCTACCCCTCTAACTGGCTGCTGCCACGAGTTCCTCAGGAAGCAGCGGCACTTGCTTTTTGTTAACCCATACTCACTAGTTATCTCTTGAAGGGATTTTCTCAGGGCAAGTAAACGATGTGCCAAAAAAGCATTTTCTGGTGACTTTGACTATTCTCCAACAGACCCCAACTGCTGACAAAAATCACCTGTCCACTTTCAGCCAGCCGTCCCCATTCCACTTCACTTGACTACTGAAGAGGCTGCACAAGGGTACAGAGTTTAAACCATAGAAAGGCTAAGGGCAGGAATTGGACAAGGGCTTTGTTAGAAGGTGGAAGGCTTCTGAACCTTTGCCTTGGGAAGATCAGAACCACCCAGATGGCACATTCAAAGAGCAAAAAGATGGTCAAGAAACCCAGCCTATGTGAAATCATTCCAGCTCAGGGAGATGCAAATTTGGAGTGCAAATCTCTAGCTATGAGGAGTTCAGAGCACTTGAGGGCCCAGATTTTAAGTGACCAAAGAACTGCCAGGAATGTTCTTTACTTTAGTGGAATGCAGAATGTGAAATAACAGAAGCTATCAGTATACATGCAGCACAGAGAATCACATTAGAATTCAACTCTATGATTCCTATTAAGACTTCTCAAAAGCATTATTCAGGAATTTAAGACTTCAAAAGCATTTTCAGGAGACACCCCTATTCCTACAGTAATAGGAGGATAATAAGGAGGATCTAGGACAGCCATCCTCACGGTCTTGGTGCCATGAAAAGACTTAATGATGATCATCAGTAATGGACACATAATTAATGGTGAGGCCTCAAACAGCAATCAAAATACAGTCATTCAAGCTAAGAATCTGCCTGCCTCAGGACTCAACAGCTGGGTCTCAAAGCTAAGTGGATCCAATGGGCACAAAAGGGACTATCCACTGTATCTCAGAAGATTTTGTTGCCAATCAGTAATGACAGCCCAAGGCTGCAATTTCATCCATCCACCTCAAGACATGAGTTTGTATCAAGTCTGTTTGCAACATTAACCCCAATATGTATCCCATCAACCCTCTATTTCCCAAAATAGCTGCATTCACATCCTTTCTTCACTCTCTCTCTCACATTTAAAATGGTAAAATCTGGCCTCCACCTTTCCAAATGTGGTTGATCTTTGGCAAGGGAATACATCAGTTGCCTTAATTTTAAAAAGACACATAGGATGTTCAGTATCATCAGTTATCAGGGGAAATGGTAATCAAAACCACAATGAGATAAGCTTTATGCACATTAGGATGACAGTCATCACAAAATACAGTTAAGAATCAGAATTGGTGAGGATGTGGAAAAACTGGAACCCTCACACACTGCTGGTAGGAATGTAAAATGGTACAGCCAGTGTTGCTGTCAAATATTTAAACAGGGAGTTACCATATGACCTGAGCAATCTCCCAAGAGAAATAAAAATATATGTCCACATAAAAATGTGTACATAGATTTTCACAGCAGTATCCTTTATAAGAGATAAAACATGAGACAACCCAAATTCCCATAAACTGATGGAAAAATAAAACTGCTCTATCAATGCCATGAGATATTATTTAGCCACAAAAGGAAGAACTGATTTTGCTACAACACATAGGACACTGAGAATGTTTTGCTGAATGACAAAAAGACAGTTATTAAGACCATATATGATTCCCTTTATATGAAATGTCTAGAACAGGCAAAGTTGTACAGACAAAAAGTCCACTAGTAGTTGCTTCATGCTGGGAAAGGGGGTGAAGAACAGAGGGATTAGGATGTGATATCCAAGGAGTGCAACATTTCCTTTAGGGGGAAACACAAATATTCTAAAATTGATCGTGATGATGGATAGATAACTGTGGATATATTAAGACACAATGAGTTGAACATACTAAGTTAGAAGAATGGTATAATATGTGAATCTCAGCTCAATAAGGCTGTAAAAAGCAAGCAAGTGACCCTCTAAAGTTGAGGCTAGGAATTGGAGGTCTACCTGGAGCAGGTAGACAAGCCTCATGCATATACTGTGCTGGGCTGTGTCGTCACTAAGGGCTGACCATAGGCCTGGCCACAGAAAGAAATGACATGGAGCAACTGGTCTCGTTCTCCAGATATGGCCACTTACAACTCCTGCATCCACTTCACAGGCAATTCCAGGCCTGCCTGGGTTAGTCAATGCCCATTTCTCAAACCACACAAGAATGTTCTGAAAGACAATCCAGTTCCAATGGAGCAAGAATCACATTGAACAAGCAGTGCCTTTGGCAATTGCCCAATGTCCTTGTAGGCCCCAGGATTTCCACTAGGACATGCCTTCTAAGACAATGAATAAAGGTGGAGATGTTCATCCATCCAAAAGAGATGTCAGCCCCAACCACAGAGATTTGGTCATGTCCAACAGTCCCACAGGACAAGGCCATCACATTCACCTGGAGCCACGCTGCTCTTAGTGATTACATACTACTTGTCCTCACAATGTACAACCTGAACTACTTCGCATCTGTCTTTAAATGGTAGCTATAGGGACTATTATCTTCAGCCTCTGCAATAACATTCCATAAATCCTGAGTCAGCCTCACTTACCTATATTACCTTGGGAAACTCCATTTTTTCTAATGTCAAAACTCAACCCTGCTTCCTGTATATGGCCTCCTGGGGGTGGCCAGACTGACAGGAACTTATCCTCCTTGGACTGCTCATCACAGTTCCTGCTTATTCTGAAGAATGTACCTGCTGCTCAACAACATAGTCTGCCTTAGCTCAGTGAGGCCCTCAAAGATAATAACTGGCAATGGCTGTACCTTGCACACGGTGGATGGTAAGCATTTGTTAGATGACAGGATAGGATGGTGGAAATGAGATAAAGAAACACAAATGACCAAAGACCCCCAATGTTTCTCCATATAGTGTGAGCCACAAGGAACCCACACACTCTTGAGAGCATATTTGTCCTTACCAGTCAAAGACTTTACCCTGAGGTGCCCCATAGAAGTGAAAAAAAAAAAAAAATCAATGTGACCTTGAGTAAATTGGGCTAAGCTTAAGTAAATATGGTAATGAATAGTTATTAAAAGAACAAAATGGGGGAGGAAGCTACAGTAAAGAAAATTTTAGAAGAGGTGGGGCAGTAAGTAAGAGGTGGGAGCAGTGGGGGAACCCACAGGGGGACCTTCCGTGGGGGCTGCTTGTTTCATCACTGACACACCAAGATGATCACAGGAAGGACGGCAGAAAGGGTGGTGAGGAGGAGCTGAAGAAACTCCACAGCAAAGGCCAGGACCTACACCTTCTTCTACCTATTGGCACTGTGTGATCCCAGGCACAACTATCTCAGTTTCTGCATGTATAAAATGGGGAAAGTCTTAGAACCACAGAACACTTTTAGGCTGGATGACTAGGTGTGAATGATCCAAGAACTGGTTTTCACACTGTGTGCCAAAGATGTTCCCAGAGATGTTCCAGAGACTGTACAAATGTTTCATCTGAATTTTTTTCTTTGAGACAGGGTCTTGCTAAGCTGCAGAGACTGCCTCTGACCTTGAACTCATGATCCTCCTGCCTCCCAGCGCCTCTAGTTGCTGGGATTACAGCATATGTTACAGCCATATATTGATTCTCCCAATGCCATGAGGTTGGAGGGACACTGCATTAGACTCACCAGCAACTTAATGCTGCTGGACTGTGGGTTCTGGTTTGTATTTTATATCAATTGGTCTCTTCCATTCTGAGTTTCTGTGGGCAGCTGGTAGATTCAGCCTGATTTGGTAGGGACAATATAGTACTATGAGGCAGGATATGGATAATGATTTGACTCTGACTCTCACCAGAAAACATGTCATCTTTTGGATCAATGTCTTCATCTGACTGCCTTCTGTTATTAAAAAGGTAAGCAAAGAAGGGAGGTTTGTCCCTCAAAATCAGTCCAAATTCTAGGAAGAATCTCTGAGGTTGCCCACTCCCCCGGATGGCCCTGACAGACAGGGCCAGTGACACTAACACGAATACAACCATAGGGCCCTATCAGTGGTTGCCGGGCTTTCAAATGTGAACCCTGAACAGCCATGATAACAACTGATTGCTCCTCCAGTCCTGCCTGGGAACAGGTATGAACACTTTCAGGACCTTGGTCCTTCTCTTCATAAATACGAACACATCCCAGGTGAAAACCGATGGCCCTTTATGAAGAACTGGCTGTGCTGGTCCTATGTTGAATCATTTACTGAAAGACACCAGGTCCAACAACACATTTTCAGTATTGTTGCGGAGGTGTTATCATGGTGGGGTTTTCAACAGCCGATTCCCCTTTACATCTGAAGCAATCAAAGCAAGATAGCCCTGTGCCTAGTTTTCATTCATTACTCTACATCTGCATTTCTAATGTAGGGAAGGAAAGGAAGACCTTCAACCCCCCTCCATATGAAGCGAGTCTTTGCCTTGTAGTTACACTGGCCACTCGGTGGAGTTCAGGGCTCCATTTCTGGCATCAATGGCAAAATAAGTTTCCAACACTCTAACAGTGTGAACGAAACCAGATCCAGAACATGCACCTTGCTGCCTCTCTTCCCCGGCTTCCAACCCTACTAGGCTCTGCCATTCATGTACAGCTGCCTCCACTAGAGGGCGTGGTGGGGAAGAGAAACCATTGGCAATGAACTCCTGAGGATTTTACACTAACTTAGCCTCTTGTACGTGCATTTTAGTGGAAGGTAGACAAAAAGGAAAGAGGAAAAAGGACTCAAGTGAGCAGGAAACTATCATGCTGGATCATCAAAGACTGTCCCATATTCTGTGAGTTTCATTTACCAGGCTCATAGGTTATTCACAGTTGACAGAATTTCCCATCAATACACAATGAAACCACAGCAACCCCCAAAATTCTGAAAACACCTAAACCAAGACAAAATGTGAGTCATTGAAAAATGAAATAAATACTTTTAACCGAAGGTTTCCCAATCTGGGCACACTTGATGAGGGGCTGGATAATTCTTGGTCATGGAGGGGTGTTCAGTGCACTATTAGGTGTGTGATAGCATCCTTGGCCTCTAGCTACTAGTTACCATTAGAACCCTCCACAACTGGGAATCTGTATCAAAAATGCTGCCTCATGGTGGCTTTCAAGAACCCTGGTTGAGAGGCAGTGGCTTAACCAATCAGCAGGGCCTTTTCCACCCTAGGAAGATGCTCAGAGAGTCAGCCCACAAGTTACCTCACAGAACAAGAGAGAAAACAAGCAAGATAAACTGAGGAGCCCATCACCAGTCCTGATGACTGAGCCTGTGCTGAGCCGGTGGAGGCCACAGAGGGAAGAGAGGACTGAGAGCCAATGCTGTCCCAAGCTGGCTGATAGATGAACCTCATTCTCTTGCACATCCTTCAGCACCACCACTGCCTTGGTACCAGCCAAGGAGATCATTCCTAGGCGGGCTATGCTGCCATTTACTAATTAGTTTATGGCACTGGGGCTCTGCTCCACAAAGATCCCAGTCCATAAATCTACAGACACAGAAAGGAAGGCTGTGAGAAGGGCCAATCTGGATGATGTCTCAACAGACAGTTAAAAGAAGCAGAACTGTCACCTGGCTTCCAGCCCAGGAAACCAGGAACTAGCAGTACAAGAGGTTGGTAATGACTCACTAAGAAAAAAAGAACAGAATAGAGTGTGAAAAGATCACGTAAACTATAAACTTGTTAGGTAGGTCCCCCCTCAGGGATAAATGAAAATGCTCAAAAGATTCACTTGCAATCAGAGCCACAGGCCAGTAAAGCTTCAGTAAAATCTCACCATAAGTATAAAATGCACCTTTTGCCCTGACAACTGACAACTCTCTACCTCTAAAAAAAACACCTATGAATGGCAACAGGCCCAAATGGCCCCAGGATAAAGAAAAAAGGCCACAAAAATCACCAAAATTATTTCAAAAACATGGGGCTATGTTCTCAGGAGAGAACTCATCAATTAATAAGTGCTCCCTGAGCCCCATGGTTTGACTACCACCCCACCCCAGGCCTCTTCTGCCTCACCTGGGACGGGGCGCAGGCTGGGTGCTGGCCCGCCCCAAGAGTGTTCAAGCTGCCTGTCACAAACTGGATGTGATCAAGACCATTAGGTTAAAAAATATATGTCACTAGCACATGTACAAGGAGATGAAGGCACACACGCATGGATAATCTAAAGTGGTCATCAGAGGCTTATCAGACTTCAACCTCAGGTTGAATTCTTCCTTGCTTCTCAAACAAGGATCAGTCAATCTACATGGGGCACATAGCCCCAAGCTTGGTAGGCTCTGGGTCATAAATGCCCCGCATCTTAATTTTCTTAGGGAAGAACTCTGGTCAGATGCTGGTTGACAAGTCTGCTTGTTCCTCAATTTATAAAGCCAAGCTCAACTCTCTAAATCACTGCAGTTACTATGAGTCAGTTTAGCTGGTATCTGGTCATAAATCCTCAGATTAGCTCAAGTTAAGAGCATCTCCTGCCCTCCGAGCTAGGACTAAGCCAGGCCTTCCAACCCTGGTGCACTTAAGAATCACCTGGGCTGGTTTCTAATTACTACAAGTGCCCAGTGCTCACACCCGAAGATGCTGATTTACTTCATCTAAGGTGACTCAAGAAGGGGGATTTTTTTACCTTTAAGCTGCCTACAAGATTTTAATGTAAGCCAAATGTGAGAACTATTGGAAGATGTTCTAGTTTTTTTCCGCCTGCAGGACTAGGGAGTTGAATCAAGGTCCTCACTCATGCTTGGCAAGTGCTCTACAACTGAGCTGAACCCAAGGTCTTGTTTTTTTTTTTTTTTTTTTTTCCAGACAGGGTCTCAATTATGCAGGCTGCCTCTTGCCTTGAACTTGTGTTCCTTCGGCCCTTCCCCCACCCCTCGAGTTTCTGGATTACAGCTGTGTGCCACTGCACCTGGCATAGAAGACGTTCCTTTTATCAACCTTATGAGTCTATCTGGTAAGACCCAAAATAAGATTCCAATATTTCAAAAGATAATGTCTCTGCTCTCCACAAATGTAGGTCCACTGGCTTATGAGATAATACATCTGTAAAACAGGCTGGTTTCCTCTTTAAATAATCACGAGCTGCAGGCCCACAGGCCCAGCTATTTGAAAGCCTGAGGCAGGAGGATTGTTTAAGCCCATCGTGAGCAACACAGTGAGACTCCCCTCTCAAAAAACCAGGGGGGAGAAGGGAGAGAGGGAAAAGGAAGGGGAAAAGAAATGAAAAGAGGAGGAGGAGGAGAAAAAAGAATAAATCATAAGCTGGTCCTTTCAGGCTGATGCCCTGCCCAGCAGCCAGCTTTTCAGAAACAGCTAGTCTACAACAGAGTTCTGTTTGATCATCCAGTACTGCAGAAAAGCTTATGGAGAATAATGGTAGAATGATAGGCTTTTCATTAATCTCTTCTGGACAGTGTGCTCCAAAGAGAAATGATTTGAGGCCAACTTAATGGCCTCAACTTCTACCAATGCTTGTCGTACCCAGCACCTCTATAACCATGCTTATTCAAACTCTGGTGTGTGCCTTGATTGTTAGAAATGCAGACTCTCAGGCCCAAGCTGAGAACAAGAGAAA
The DNA here is from genome assembly GCA_007922755.1 of Pedetes capensis. NCBI lineage: Eukaryota > Metazoa > Chordata > Mammalia > Rodentia > Pedetidae > Pedetes > Pedetes capensis. The sequence goes on along the minus strand of VMDO01001113.1, from coordinate 118,134 downwards.
CAACTGGTATTTATAGCATGATTACAGGGTTATCTGCACCTTAAAGCTTGAGAAGTATTGCTTATCTCATTTAGGAGAGTAAGTACTGAAGTGATCAGAACTAACTTCTAGCAGGGGATGATGACAAATGTGGCATAATTCCTCTTTCTGTAATGTGCATAGCATAGCACTTCATGATTTGGTGTAACCTTTGAGTAAGCTGCACGCACATCCTACTGACAGCCAGCTGAGAATCAGGTACACAAATGGCCTGGTTTAATAGTTGTGAACTAGGTGTGGCCATAGGGCAACTGGCCCTGATTTTCAATTGCTAAGAAACAAAGAGTTTTTATTCATTAGGCTAAATTCCAAGATACAACTTGGATGAGTATCTTCCAATTTTGAACTCAGAGCAAATAACTCCCACTATCGTGGCACCTTACGTAGCTACTCAACATTTTCTTTGCACATCTCAATGTTAGACATCACAGGGGATTACTATATATGTGTGTGTGTGTGTGTGTGTGTGTGTGTGTGTGTGTGTATATATATATACACTATATATACACTATGTATACACTATATATACACTATACGTGTGTGTGTGTGTATATATATATATTTATTTATTTTATAATTGATTGTTGAAGTGCTCACTTTAGAACACCTGCCTGACAACCACAAGCACTTCCCCAGTTGACTTCCAAGTGGAGCAGCCTTTGGCTGAAGTAAGCATCTTCATGAGGGGGCCTTAATATTGCATGATATGGTCAATCAATAGTTAAAATTTCTGGAAATGGCTCTACTACTAGCATTTTCCAATGCACATAATAGTGATTTCATAGCCACTGATAGCCCTTCAAATTTTTGCTGAAAAAACTGTATTTGAGAAATGACTTAAGGGATATACAATGTATCCATTGTTCTAGACCAGCTTTGGCCAGCCTTTTGTGACCAATGAGTTCCTGTCCCAGTAATATTCTCTTTCCCTTTCCTGCATTCACACACAGCTACAATCCTACATCCCTTAGGAACACGTTAATCACTTATAATTTTTAAACATGTATGATAATGTAAAATTTTAATTCATTTTTGAAACAAGACATTAAAGTTTATGAACTTCATTCATTTTGATACTTCTAATATTCCAAATGATTAATGACAAATTCCCTTTTCCACACTTAATGTGTAACAAACAGCATTTAATTATATAGGAAAAAGTATAACTTGTCCATAAAAATCAATCCCAAACTTCCACTCTTATCAGTATGCATTTGGTGTGGAGACCAAATGCATATTCAAAGCCAGACAGCAATCTAATTACTGGCCTAGACATCAAAACTAGACAAGAAACTGCCCAATGTTTGGCTTTCTTGTATCTGGATTTCAAAACAAATCAAATGGTTTATAAAGGGAGGGCTCTTTACTTCCTCTGGACATATTTTCATGCAGAGCATGTGCTCTATCTCCCAGGTTGAAACCAGAGAGGATGACAAGGCCTGTACCCTCTGGGAGTATTCACAGCCCTCTGGCAGAGGAAGGACAGCATTGCAGCTTAGGGAGACTGCTGGACACACACACTGTTCCTGTTCCCACGTGTTAAAAATAAGCAGAGTATCCCTACCCACCTGCAGAGCCCCCCACCACGGCTGTCTGGCCATCAGCTGGGTAAATGGGTGAGACCCATCTAGGGAAGATCAGGAGGTCTCACACCTGAGCCTGACTTCCAATTCTGCTTTACACTACAAACTGATGGTTTCATTATTAACTTACTCGGTGCTAGGAACTCGGGGCCTAGAACATGTGGTACTGTATTTTAATCTTCATTGAGCTGCTTCTACTTCCTGGAGCTCAGAACCCAGAAGCGGAAAGAGGGTGTGATGAACCGGCATCTCCAAACCCCATTTTTATATATTTTTGTTTTGTTTCTAAATACCAGGATAAGACAAGTGGTTTCTGGAAGCTTTTTGAAAGCACTCTCTACAAATAACACATCAGAGGTGTATGAATTTTTAATCCTAATAAAAGACACAATGACTATATCAGTCATAATATTTTCTCTTTCAAAATATTGATTTTTTAAAAAGTACTATAAGATATGCCAAAAGAATCTTGATTAGATGAATGCAACTTTTCACTAGAGGGAAGATACTCTGGAAAGAAATCAGAATTCTTAGTATAATCCTCAATAATTTATACTTTGATCTGTTTTCCTAACACATCATGTCTTTAACCAACAGTTCATTAGGGATATAAATATTTGTCATTATAATGTGCCACATATGGTCAAAACCCTGATGGGCTGCTAGTATGGAACACTCTTCTAAATGCTACAAACCACCTGACCCACCCTCTTGATACATGCTGGCAGGCTTTCATCTTCTTCCAGTGTAAAGGGAGATGGGGGCTTCATATATGCAGATACATATTTTAAAGATCTTCAGAAAATAGAAATGGTAAGCACAGGTCAGGGTACCCTCAAAAATCCCTGAGGATGAGACTCCCCAGATGGGATCACCACTCCAGGTGTTCCAGATTCCTAGATCTGCACATCTTAGAGAAAGTCTTTAAAGTAGTGTGTCCATTCTATATATTTATAATATGTATAGAAAACAGTGAAACAATAATAGTAACAATGGCCAAGTGAAAAGAAACAGTGGTAGAGTTTACCATAAACATGTAAAAGATTTTCCTCAATATACTTTATGTATCCAGCAAGATCTAGAGAAGGAAGTTCCCCTTCATGCCAGTACCAGGAACACTGATCTTGGCATCTGAACAATTGGCCAGATTCCACTCAACCAAAACAATAAAACATGATCCTTTGGACTTCCATCTTCAAGAGCTGCACAGTGCCAAAACCAAGGTCCACTTCCAGGAAGTAAGCTGGACTTTAGTATCAGTTGTATATTCTCAAATCTAATCTGTTCCCTTCCAACAGTTTTAGACAGCTACAAAACCAGATGCAGATTAGAGTCATGTGTGGATTAGATTTGTGGTCTCAAGCACCAAATTCTGAAACTGTTCGAAGTGTGTGGATTAGATTTGAGAACACACAATACTTTGGTATGAAATTCACTCATGGCTCTTTATTTCCTACTTGTACTTTCTCACACAATTTTTTTCCTTAATTTTAAACCTCTTCCTTTTACTTTCCTGTATGTTTTAATCCTTTATGAAATAGTAATAATAAAAAAGGACAGGACAGTTGTGACAGATAATGGCTCCCCAAATCTACCCACAGCCTAATCCTCAGAACATGTCTAACACATGATGCTATGGTTTAGAAGTAGCTTGTCATTGGCAAAACTCATGTTGAGATTTAATGGTTAATATGGTGGTGTTGGAAGTTGGAAGTTGGAAGTCACCTTTTCAAGGTGACTGAGTCACAGGGGCACCACTCTTGGGAATGGATTGTCTTTCTTCAGATCCTGGGTTGGTTCTCCCAGGGATGGATCAGGGCTCAACAGAACAAGTTGACACAGAGTATCCAGCCTCCTTTATCATCCTTTTCCCACCATTCTCATGGTCTCTTGCCTCATGATACCATCTGTCATATGCTGACACAGCACGAGGCTCTCACCATATATGGCCCCTTGATCTTGAACTTCTTTGCCTTCAAACCATGATCTAAATAAATCTCTTTTCTTTATATATCACTCAGTGTCACGTGTTCTGTTACAGCAACAGAAAACAGATTAGGACATGTGGAAAAGGAGAATTCAGTATCAACTGGAATTAAGGTTGCTAATCAGCTGACCTTAAAATAAGGAGATGATCCTCCAGTATCCTGGTGGACTCGATGTCATCACAGAGTCCTTAAAAATTAAGAGGGAGAGAAAGGATTGGTCAGAAGAATAAACACTCTTTCCTCAAAGTATTCTGAGACTATTTACTGAGTGTTTTTCATAAATCAAGGGTGTTGATTTAACAAGTCTAGTTATTTGGTTCTCCTGGGAACGTTTGGTTCTATTTAGATAAGGAATTCTAGAAGAATAAGGGGCTCCCTAATAAAGGTGACAGCAGCAAAAAGTAACTGCCAATACTGAGGGAATGCACCCAGGATATATGGAAAGGACAGTAGTGTGGGGCTACTTGGCACCAAGGCAAACAGCTCTACGCACTTGAGGACCATCAAGGACATCACTCTGACTAAAAGTGAGTCTCAAAGCAGTAACATCATATCATTCATAATACAGACTTGTGGAATATTCTCAGAACATGCATACAGTTGAGCTCCTAATTAAGAATGATAAGATAATTGGGGCACTATGGGGGTGAGGTACACAGGGAGGAAGACTATCTGGTTAAGATGGGGAAAGCACAGATACAGTCAAACACCACAGTCACTTGCTGATGTTTCCTCTCACAGACCCACACTTCTCCCAAATTACATGCTCTATGAATTCTATGATTATATCAATTATTACCATAGAAGTAAGTATCTTAACACATCATCTCATGGAAAGATTGCTCTAAGCCTATGAGGTAGGTGCTATGATTATGTCTATAGAGTGGGGAAAACTGATGCAGAAAGAACTACAAAGCAATTTCTTCAAGACCACATAGCTCCCAGGTGGTAGAGCCATTAAAGACAAGCCACCTGGCTTCTTGCCCGGCACTCTGAGATCTTCAGCACCTCTTAAAGAGCTTCACATCAAGGTCTCCAAACTCATGAGATGAACAGATAAAGCAAGTTGAAAAAATATGAAGAGATAAGATCACCTGACCTGGCAAATAATGTTGTTGTTGTTAGGTGCCATCGAGTCAGGTCTGATTCACAGCGACCCTATGTACAAGAGAATGAAAATACCAGGTGCTACAGGCTAGAGAGAAGGACCTGGCAATCTACTCCTGAAACAAACTGTCATTGAAAACCCCATGAACAGTAGAGAAGCACTGGCAATAATGAGTACTTAATGAATATAAGTTGCTTTCCTGCAAGCCAGCTATTTTCAAATGAGAAGCCTGGGAGGTATAGTAGAACCGCTGGGAATTTTTGGAAAAATACAGTCCTGAACAGGCTCTGCTTAATCCTCATCCCCAGATTCTGCTTTTGCCATTCTGCATTAGGGATTGAAACAGAAAATTTCCCAGGTGATCTTGCAAACAATCCTCTCTCTTCTCCAATCCAGCCAGTCGAGCATGTCTTCTAAGAGGTGTCTTGGCACATATGGCAGGGAGGAGAAGCCAGAATGGTGCATGTGGAGTCTCACAGTGGGCACTTGATTGCAGAGATACCAGGAGGAGGAGGCACAAGCAAAATTCAGGCAGTGAGCAAAACAATTTTGCAATTAGAATGCAGCAGCAAAGAACAGAACAAGAGAGTAAACATGCACACACAAATACCCCCTCTTAGACTTTAGGGACTATCATGAGGAAGAGAGACTGACACATATTAAGTTTAGAGAGAGACCAGTCTTAATGGCTTTCTCTTGCAATTCAATCAAAGTAACATTAGACAATTTTCTATAGAATGAAAACCAGGTGAAAAGGCACAACTAGAGTTGTGATCATCAAACATTCAAAGAAAGAGCTCACTAGGTACTCTCAGCACTGCTAAGTATTGAGAACAATGAAGATTCAAGAGATGGCCCCAGCCTTACAGATACCCATCCACTTCGCACTCCCACAGAGTGGTCAGGACACATCTATTTCAGGGCTCCATTGATGGGTTCCCAAAACTCACTCTGGCTAGCAAGAAGCTTCAGGAAGTTTCATGGAGATCCTGTAAACAGAACTGCATCTCCTCCTCTCATCTTCCCTCAAACAAGCTCAGGCCCCAGAGTAGACATCACTGGACAAAAAACAAAGCCCCTGACCACCAGCTGCAAGCTTTCCCTGCCGTCACAGAGCCCTGGGGTAAGAGCTCTAACCTGAGTGACAGGATAGCAGGAATAAGCGAAGAGCTTTGAACCAGTCACTTTACATCTCACAATCTTCCTTTTGTTGGCAGAAGTAGGTGGTGTTTAAGATCCTTCTATCTTAACATTCAAGTGGAAAAAAAAAGCAGGTTTTTATTTGCTGCTACTTGAATATTTTAATTCAGGATGACGACATTCATAGCCTAGAATATGATCCTGGTAGGAAGGAGATGGAGAGGCAGGCAGATGATAGAAACTGATTTACAGTGAGGGAATTACAGATGGATGAAGTCATTATACAAAACAGAAAACTACCCAAGTTAATTTTGACTGTGCCCCCTTCCTTTTATGCCTTGTCTCAAATAAAGTAAATCCATGTCACTTGCTTCTTATGACCACTAGATTTATAAGCCCATTAAAAATACTTTTATAATCACCTCATGCAAAAAAACTATAGCCATTACTAGAGTGATTTAAATGCCCACTGCAGTGTAGCAGGATCTGGAGGGAGTGAGTTAGTACCTTAGCAAAATGTGCCATGAATACACCATCTGGGTACTTGCTTTTGCAAAGTGCCCTGATTTTTCTCAGTGACTTAACACTTACGTTGTGACAACCCTCATTGATCAGGTCAGGTAAACTGATTCCTCAGTTGTTTTATTCCATGGTCCTTCTTTCCATCAAAATTGGCCCCAGGATCAAGTTGAGGTACTGGTTCCTCAACTCCTCATCAAATGTACCTTGGGAGACTTTTTAAATATAAATGTTAGCCCTCCCCATTCCACAAGATTATAAATCAATTGGTTTGGGTAGGGACAAGAAAGCAATGTAATTTTGAGCACACCAAGAGAGCCTATGGTTGAGAATCATTAAGCTATGCTGTCCACCTTACCAGCTCAATAATGAGTGAGTGGGAGGACAAGGGACTGGGATATAGACTGAGAATGGAGGATGACACAGGAGAGAGAAAGGGGCTGTGCCAAACAGGGGACATTGTGCCCTGTGCAGACAGGGCAGCTACCATTGGCTCCCAGCACTGGATGACTTGAGGGGAGACAGCCTGGAGTGGCCAGACCTTACAATCCTTTCCAAGATGCCAGAGTTTCAGTCAAACGTCTGCATTTTTAAAACACTGGCACTGATTATTAATTTTTAAAAATTTTCTCTGGGTGGGCCAAATAAGTCTGCAGCTTTCTATTACCAACAATCGCCTTTGGCACCTGATAGTGAAGCTGTATTGTCTGTAGAAAGACAGAAGCAAATGTGGGACCATTTATGATCTCACTCACCTGGTCAGTCCACCTTATAGGTCCCTGTTACTGTATCATAATTGCTCAACTATTCTCAACATTTTGAATACCCGCTGGTGTTGTTCTCAATCAAGTACCAATGTCTGATCATCGCTTTCACAGCACCCAGAAGAGCACGAACTTCTAGCTTTCAACATAAGCTAAGCTTTATCCAATGCAGGCTTATGAACTAGTCACACCCAAATGTTAGCTCTAAGAAACTGGATGGGAATTGGAAATACCAAAGTCATCTAGTGCCACCCTGGGCTACACAGTGAGACTGTCTCAAAAAACAAACAACAAAACACAAATGCCATGGTGCACTCCTAGGCTTCCAACATCACCCTAGGAGGCAGAGGCAGGAGGATTAGGAGTTTGAGGCCAGAGGCAGCCTATGAAACTTAGACCCTGTCTCAAAGTAAAAAAAAAAAAAAAAAAAAAAGGTAAGAAAGAGGATGAGCATGTGGCTAAATGGCAGAGCACTTGCCTGGCATGTGCAAAGCCCTGGGTTCAATCACCCAGTGCTGTGTAAAAATAAAATAAGATAAAATGTTATCTAGTAAGAGAGATGCAGGCCCCAAGATCCAGAAAATCTGAAGTGACTTTTCCTAGGGCCTCAGAAACTGTTGAAGGCAGGTGACCAACCTGTCCCAGTGTTAGCACTGGAGACCCCTGTCCTGGGAATCCCTCAAATCCCAGGCAAAGTAGGACAGCTGGTCACCCTAGCTGAAGGACAGAGCCACCTTGCTATCTCTTGTTACATGCACCCCATGGTCTTGTAATTCTTGACAGACACATATCTGACTTTCAGCTTTGCAGGTGGCTTTGCAGGTGGCAGATTCAAAGTCCTTGAAGGAAGAGATTAAATTCCTTCGTGAACTGAGTACTTAATATTTGTTGAAAAAAGTCCTTGTAGCTTCATTGGTCAGTAAAGATACCTGCTGGTGTTGTCCTTGAAAAATACAGGTATCACGCTCTGGGAATCTCTCTGAAGAACTTAAAGTTTTGATTACCCCTGGGAACCTGCTTCTCAGCCTCCAATAAATGCTTCACCACTTCAGTACCTGAGAATGTGAGAAACAAACAGAATGAATCAGATGAGCAAGTTTCAGCTGACTGCTTCCTTCTCTCCATTGAGGTTATCACCCATCAAGGGACAGGCAAAGATACACCTCAGAAGGCAGCTTCTGAGCCATGAAAGATGTCAGCCTCTGCACTCCTCTCTCAGAAGCCTTCTCTGGAATCATTCAGGAGGGCCCGGGCTGAAACTAGAGTGCTCTGCTTGTGTGGCACAAAGGCATAGGAATTAGAGCCCCAGTAGATTCAAATCTCAGCAATGACTAAAACCAGCTCCGTGTCTGCTTTGTAAAGTTTCAGAAGTGGAGATCCAGGTTCCTCATCCATAAAATGTCTGTATCACTACATCTCTACTTGTCTAATTCAAAGGATCTAGTCTAGTGCTTGGTCCTTGTTGAGAGGTGATGTGACTGAGGAACTCTCACGACTCCTCTGAGGAGTCCCAGAGGAGTGAGTCAGGTGGCGGAACCTACCAACACTGCTCTAAAACCATAAAGTTAGCCTTCGCTAACCTTACTTCCTTCTGAAGCAGACTGTGGTCTGCTTTCTGCCCTTTGGTTCCTTCTCTCAAAAGATGTAAGTCCATCTGTGTGAGACACAAGAAACATAGGCAAGTGTCAGTAAAATGTCACCACAATTGATGCAAAGGATTTTTCTATCTTGTCCGTCAGTTTTGGTGAGGAAACCTCAATGCCCAAACCTGATTTCCAGCACTGGTGACAATCATGACTTCAAAGAATTTCTTGGGTCAGCGCCTAAAAGTCTGAAAGCCATTCGACTAAACTCATTATGACTCATAATATCATCTACCTTTCAACGCAAAGCCACACTTCATGATTCGCTGCACAGAACCATTCCCTAGTGCAGGCTGAATTTTAAAATTACGACCAAAATAAGACCAAAAAAAAACAAAAAAACAAAAAAAAACCAGCATTGTGCCGTTATGTTTCACGATCTATAGAAGGGGTAAAGTAAGATGTACACATGCCTGGGAGACAACTCAGGATGACATAATTTTAAGTTAACTGAATCTTAGATTCAAGAAGAATAAGTGCCTGTACTATTCCACCAGCATAAAACCTGTTGTGGCAGTTTCGACTTTTTACATAAGAAAGTTATGACCCTGCGGTCACTTGATAGAATTACACAGCTCAAATTTACTTTTGGCGAGCTCTTTGGGATATAATCCACTTTACAAGAATAAACAAGTACTTGTTATCTAAACCTCACACATTTACATACAACACACACTACAACCACCACCAGTCAGAACTGAGAACAACCACATCACTCCTAAATTGTGTCCCCAGGAAAACCACGGATAATCCAACAGGTTGTGTAACAGGAAGTACTACATTCTCAGCTGGCTATTAGAAATGGACATTACAAAGTATTTCCTAGGTCTACCTAATAGAAACCTACCAATGGTAATGAGAAGAATGTGGCAGTCCACTCCAAACCAATCCCAAAATATAATGAGCCATACCCTATGAGGGTCGCTATCAGTTGGACCTGAATGGATGGCACCCAACAATAACATCAATGTTAATTTCCTGGTTTGGTATTAGAGCATACAGTAATCCCCCTTGTCCTCAGTTTCTTTTTTTTTTGGGGGGGGTACTGGGGGTTGAACCCAGGGCCTCGCACTTGCATGTTCTGCAAATGCTGGACCACTGAGCTGCGCCCCCAGCCCTTTTATTTTTTTCCTTCTTTTCTGAGACAGGGTCTCGCTAAATTATGCAGACTTCCTCTGGTCTTGAACTTGCGATCCTCCTGGCTCCACCTCCCAAGCCGCTGGGATTACAGGCGTGTGCCACCATGCCCAGCTTTGTTGGTTTTTTGTAGGTGTCATTCTGAGTTGTATGACAAAATCTCACACCATCCCACTCCAAATATAAAATCATTGCTGTCCACTGTATCCATGCTGTGTACACTACCTGCCCATTAGTCAATTAGTAACTACTTTGGTTATGAGATCAACTGTCACAGTAATCACAGTGCTATCAAGGAAACTTAACTTAATGGTCCCAGAGTTCAAGAACAGAAATGGTGGCAATTCGGATATGCCAAAGAGAAGCTGTCAAGTGCTTCTTTTAAGTGAAAAAGTACAATGATATATTTTGACAGAAAGAGATATCATATTCATGTAACTTTTATTGCAATTATAATTGTCCTATTTTATTGGCTGTTAATCTCTTACTGTGCCTAGCTTATAAATTATCTTAGGTATGTATGTGTCTGCAGCCACACCACTCTGGCATATAATCCTGTCAGATCTTGGAAGTTAAGCAGTGTCAGGCCCTGGTTAGTACTTAGATGAGAGACCACCAGGGAGAAGCACTGACAATGCCAGGCATGCCACAGCGTCAGGGAGTGTTTCATCTGTTGTACATAGGGTCACTGAGTTGGACTTAACTCACGGCACCCAACAACAAGGTACGTATGTATAAGAAAAACAGTATATTTGGGGTTGAATATGATCTGTGGTTTCAGGCATATATTGGGGGTCTTGGAACATGTCCCTCACAGATACGGGGGACTGTATTAAATGGCACCATTGTCAATGCTGGGTTTATAGGACTCTGCATTATTTTTATAACTTCCTGTAAAATGATTATTTCAAAATAAAGAGGTTTTGTTTTGTCCTTTTAGCATTACTGATTATCTTCCTGTTTGGGAGAATTTTCAAGATGCAGAATCACTTTCCCAGGTTCCCTTTCTGCTTATGGGTCCAGGATGAGGCCCATATCTAAATACTCTGAAAAACATCCCCAGATGATTGTGAAAATCCTCCCCTCTTCAAGGAGAACCTCCACTATAAATAATGTACATCCCATTCTAAGATATTTAAGAAGTGAAGAAACTGGGCCTGAGAGTGTAGCTCAGGGGTAGAGCACACACTGAGCATGCACAAGGCCTGGGGTCAACCCCCAATAACAATTAGAGCAATAAAGTGGAGAAACTGCCATATTCCTTCTTGGCTACTGTCGGGGGAATAGGTTTGAAGGGGACAAGGCTGGATGAAGGTTAGGAGAGCAGGTTGTCCCTGTGACTAGCTCAGCTATTGAAGCAGCTGTCATCACATTGTCACTGCCCACTTGCCTATGCATGCGCATCCAGTTGGCTGTGTCCCATGGGGTAGCTGGCACACTGCGGCCCCTGGCACAGGGCACTGTGCATACCACCCCAGAGCTGCCCATGTGACCCTTCTTGGTGGCAAGTTCCCAAGGGGCCAGGCTGTGGGCCGGCCTTTGGTTGCCTCTGTGGGCCTCAATGTCCCTGCTTCTGTTGGTTATTCCCATACAGATATCAAGGTGCCTGACTTCTCTGCCTGTCCCTGCATGGAAGTTCTAGACAACACAGTCTTTGAGAGAAAGCACTAAGGCTAGGAAAGGTTTTGCAACAATCACTGTACCCATCATATAGGCTGCCAAGATTGATGTCTCCCTGTTTGTTTCCAGTCTGAGTGCTTCTGTTGATGTATTGGCCATGTCAAAAATCGAAATCAAGTTATCTGGTATGCTGGAAGGCAAGAACATAGCTTTCAAATGGACAGGCAAACCCATTTGTGAGCCACAGAACCAAGAAAGAAAATGAACAGGAAGCTACAGTTGAAGTTGAGGAACCCACAGCATGATTTAGAAGAAGTCAAGAAGTCTGAACAGATCATTCTGATCGGTGCATGCACCTGGGCTGTGTACCCATTGCAACTGCAGATCTGGGTGGTTGTTACTGCCTGCGGGTCATACTACCACAAGTCTGGCAGGATCAGGAAGCAGCCTATGGCTCTCGACTTTGAGGTTCCCACATATGAGCTCACCAGTGATGGCATAGTGGTGCTTGGTTAGAAACTTGGACTCAAGGTCTAGGCTTCATTCAGCCTCCATGTCACCTCAGAAGAGTTAAGAGAAAACCTTGAGTACTTCCAAGTTGGTTGATTTGGAATATTTAAGAATTTTTAATAGTGTATTTGCAAACATTATGAGAAACAAATTTAATGTTGACTACTTCTATGCTTCATCAAATAAAGCCTCTGTTGAACACTGATGGATGTTACCCTTACTCACTCTTAAAACCATAAAGTCAGCCTTCACCAACCTCATATAGAAATCTATACATCAAGTGTGCAATGCAATGGCTCTTAATACATTCAGAGTTGTGTAAACATTACATCAACCAATTTCTGAATATACTACCCCCAAAATAAGCTATGCATTTTACTTACCATTTCCTAATCCCCTTCTCTTCCTCCAGCTGTAGGCAACCACCAATCTTTCTGTCTCTACAGATCCAACTATTCTGGGCTTCCACGCCCCCTTCCCCCACCCCCGGTATGGGGTTGAACTCTGGGCTTTGCACATACTTTGCAAGTGCTCTACAACTGGGCTGCACCCACAGATCTCCTTTTTTATATCTTGAGACAAAGTCTTGCTAAGTTACACAGGCTGCCTCTAGCCTCGAACCTGTGATCATTCTGCCCCTGCCTCGTGAATCACTGGGGTTACAGGCATGAGCCACTACACCAGGCCATTCTGGGCATTTCATGTAAATAGAATCTAGTAATATATGCTCCTTTCACCCAGTTTTTTTTTAAGGTTCGACCACGTTAGAGCACGTGGTATTTAATTTTGGTATTTAATTTTGTTTATGGCCAAATAATACTCCATGTTATAGATCTTGTCATTTTGTGGGTCCATTCATCAATTGATGGCTACTATGAATAAAGATGATATGAATCATCACATAAGACTTTTGTGAGAATGTATGTTGTTTTACTTCCCTTTGGTATATACTTAGGAGTGGTACTGCTGGATCAGATGGCAACTCTGTTTAACATTTTGAGGAACTAGGAGAATGTTTTCCACAGTGGCTGCACCATGTTCTATTACCATCATCAGTGCATGAAGATTCCAATTTCCCCACATCCTTGCCAACATTTGCTATCCATATTTTGGATCACAGCCATCCTAGTGGGTGTAAAGTGGTATCTATTGTGGTTTTGATCTGAATTTTCCAGCTGATTAATGATGGTGCATATTTTCCTACATATTTATTTGCTATTTGTGTTTCTTTTAGAGGAAGTGTCCATATAGATTCTTTGCCCATTTTTTAAATTGGGTTATCTTTTTGTTTGTGATGGGTGGGTTATTTACATATTCTAAATAAAAGTCAGATATATAGTTTATAGATATTTTCTCCTATTCTGTAGGTGTATTAGAAATCTTATCTCCAATTTTCAATATATAATTATGATATCTCTTTATTCTCCCAATTTCTATCCAGTTCTAAAGTATTAAAATGCATTTAAGTCATTTTTCTATGTTCATTTCCTGTGGTTTTTGTTTTCATATAAGTGGTCATTTCTCATGAGATTGTAAATGTCATTCTATTATAGAATAAAAGATAAAACCATGACTATTTTACAAATATAAAATGAACATATTAAAGGTTTTATTTAGCTCATTAATTAATAAGGGAACAAGAAAGATATTACAACAGGTCCAAAAGAGAATATATACAAAGAACACATACACAAGTCATGCAGAAAACATTAGTTAATCGATATAAAACTGACTTCTTGGGAAGGAACAATAGTACCTCCAAAGGACATGGAAATACATTTACGTTCAAATGAACAAGAATCATTTCCATTACTATCACTTTTTTATAACTTTCCATATTGCAAAAAAGATCATAGAAGATGAAAGACACGGATAACCCAGAAGAGTGCACTAGATACTAAGCAGGGTTTTGTGTGTGTGTGGGGGGGGGGGGGTTGTTTGTTTGTTTGTTTGTTGGTCCATTTCAGAGTCTTCCACAGTCTTCCCTGACATTACTTTAAGAGGTGTGGATTAGTTACTTTTCTCCTTGCTGTGACAAAATACCTGACAGAAACAACTTAAAAGAGGAAACGATTTTGGCTCAAGGTTTCAAGGGATTCAGCTCATCATGGTGGGGAAGCCATGCAGGAAGCAGAGAGTAGGACAGGAAGTGGCCAGGGAGAATATACCCCCCCCAGGCCCCACCATCAGTGACCTACTTCCTCTAGCAAGGTCTCACCTCTTAAAGTTTCCACAACCTCCCAAAATAGTGCTACCAACTGGAGACAAAACATGAGCCTGTGGGGGACATTTCATATTCAATCCATAACAGGATATTTTATCAGTCAGGGTCCCACAAGGAGATAAAAAATATATAATAATTTAGACAAGGAAAGTTTTATATAAAGAATTAACTACAACCCAAGATTGCACTAACAAGATATTGACTAATGAAAAGTAATACAAGGCGTTTAAAGCTTACAGGAAACTATAATGAGAACCCAATATCCCTAAGGCCTGAGAAGAACATGCAGGGAAGAGGCACCCACCCCGTGGCAGAGATCCTGATTTTGTTAAAGGTAACACAACTACTATTCACTGGATGGCAGAGAAGTCACTACAGTGCCCTCTAGGGTGACAGGAAATCTGACCATAGGGAGGTATGTAGCTGGAGGCACTCTGCTACAAGTTTGCAAAGGGCTCACCAGGGAAAGCTGCTGTCCCCTTCAAACCCTAAGAACAAGACACATATTAACAGAAACTTCCCACCTTCACACTGCAACAAGGATGCAAAATCCTTTCCTGTCACAGTGTCTCTCTAGTGCCCTCTAATGACAAAGTTTAACATTGTGCCAGCTGCCAAGGAAAAACCTTAGAGGGGCCCAGATCCATCCTCCCAGAGCAGATAAGAGGGATGGAGCTCACAAACTGTAAATTAGTCAATGGTATAAGCACTATGGTCAAATACAGATGGGAACTGTCAGATACATATCTGTGGAAAGATACTTATATAGCATCCTTTTACTAGAGGACTTTGGGCAACTTGGACACCAAAAGTAAAAACAATGATTCCAATTGAGGCTTCTCATATCCTATAATTTGCCAAAGGCTGATCCTGAATTTTTATTATATCTCCAGTGCTAAGCATGCTTATCAACTTTCCTGTGAATTATCACCTTCCCCTTCAAAGGCACACCCTTCTTACCTTCACCTCACCATGTTCTTTTCCTGTCTTCCTAAACACACATACACACCCTGTCACTAACACACTATATGTAGGTCATTCTTGTGACCTTCTGATAAGAATGCCATAAAATGACTAAGAACAACCCAGATTTTCCCCTTTTCACAGAAGCATTGCTCCCTCTGTAGAAATATTCCCCATCTTGTGTTAATGTGTTCCTATGTGTGGGAGCCTGGTATTTTCTGCACTTTTTTTTGTGTGTGTGTGTGGTATTTTTCTTCTCTGTTGTGAGGTTTTAAATCAGGATGTGTTTTGTCTAATTCCTGACATGCAAGTAAAAAGCTCATCAGCAGGGCCCTACTCTCCGTGAAGGAAACATGGCTCACTCTCACTTATATACTCCATAGCCACTGGCAAACTAACCCCATGAGCACCAGTAGTGGCTGCTCCAAAGCCCATGGAATTGAAGATACCAAGGTTCTCTCCTGCCATGAACCAGCATCATCTGAAGCCATTCAAGACCTTGAAGAAAATCACAGTAAACCAGGGGCCTTCTCCTGTTAAGGACACCTTGCCTGCCAAGTTTGCCCCCAGAAACCACACAAAGCAATTCAAAGGTAGGCTGCTATGTGTTACGTCAAGTTCAGCATTTGCAGAATGTAGCCTATAAAAAAGCCATACCAAAGAGCCTGGTGCCAAAACACTTTGTTTATTATTTGTTTGTTCTAGGCATAATTTGTGGCTCAGTATTTGAGTGTTCATAAATACTAAACCCTGCAGAGAACGAATATAAATACAAACCCTGGTTGCCAGGAATAACTAGCTTCTCAAAACTTATTTCAGGTTTTCATCTTTGGCTTTCAGTGGAAGCAGTGATTAGAAGTACTAAAAAGGCCATATCCAGAGCTCAGTACAATGAAGGCCTTTTACGTTGGTCTGTTTTACAAACAAACAGCCAGTCTGAGGTCAAGTTCCTCACAGTTGAAATCCACAGTTTGCAAAGAAAGAAGGGAAGGCCCTGGGGTACAGACCCCAGAGAAGAAGGATGGTATGCAGGATTGGGGCCAGGCTTTGTATTACCATGATGGACCAGAGAGAGGGGACATCAAAGTTACTTTTTCTCATAAGGACACAGCGTAATTATTTGATACTGGATTGGAAAGCAGAGGTCAGAACATATGGAGGATGTTTTTTAAATCAGTTACCAACATTTGAAAAACAGATTTCATATAAGAGCCTGATATTCTGAACTCCCCTGACAATAGAGATGGTCTAGTAACAATGTCCCCTCTCCCATGAGAGTCCCTGGGAGGAATGGAGTATTGGGGCCTGGCTCTCTAGCCAAGAAACACACATTGGCTGGCCTGTCAGTTTACTCTTACTCTAAGGGATGTGGAGCCCCATCAAGGCAGGTTATGTCTGTTCTTATTTGCAGCTCATTTCAACATGGTGCTAACGAGAAACTGTGCCAGTTCTACATTAGCTCAATATCAAATAAAGGACCAGATCCTCTGTTTACATGGCAGGCTGTACAGTCCATGTCTGAAATGCTCAGGACCAACTGTTCCAGGTCTTTTTTTTTTTTTTTTTTTTTTTTTTTTAAAACAGGGTTTAGCATATTTGCATATATACTCCAATATTCTAGGGATGGGACCCAAGTCTAAACACAAAGTTCACTTAACCTTATACACATAGCATGATGGCAATTCTAAACAACACTTTTCGTGTGCCTCAGTTTTGACTGAAATCCATGAAAGTAGGTCAGGTATGGAATTTTCCACTTGTGTCACACCAGCATCCAAAAAGCTTTGGACTTTGGAGTATTTCAGATTTTTGATTAAGAATGCTCAACCTGTATCTCATTTCATTCTTTTAACATTTCAAAATATTTGCTCCTTACTTTACTCATGGCCTGCAGCCATAGCCCTGTGGCATCCGATCCCGTCAGATCTCGGAAGCTAAGCAGGGTCGGGCCTGGTTGGTACTTGGATGGGAGACCGCCAGGGAACACCAGATATGTAGGCTTGGGAGAAGGACCTGGCAACCCCCTCCCAAAAATCAATCTGCTATTGAAAACCCTATGAACAGCAGAGAAGCACTGACAGTAGTGTTTCCCCTGTTGTACAGAGGGTCGCTATGAGTCGGATACCGACTTAACGACACCTAACAACAACAACAACTTTACTCATGAGGGTCAGAAAACAAGCTTAGCTGCACTTCCAAAGCCTGCCCCCTGCAGGTCATTACAGAATTTGATCTCAAGTTTGACTCCACAGCAAAGGAGTATCAAAAAAGCAATTCAAACTATAGAAGCTTCTAGTTAGGGGAAGGAAAAAAAAAAAAAAAAAAAAAACGAATGGGCTGATTGCTAACACTCTGGTTTCTCCAACAGTTTTTGTTCCACATTTCTGAACAGAAAATACATATTATAGGATCACTGTTTCTTACCTTTGCAAAACCATTAAGAATTCTGCATTAAGACTACCAGAAATCTACCTCCTAAATCCTCAAATGGAGTTAACTCTACTGTAGAAATTAGTTACTATGCTTCAACTAGGCAATTTGGAAAGCAAAAGATTAAATTTAAAGATAACATGCCTTCCATATGGGTTCACAAAGCCATAGCAGGAAGTATTCCACTTCATGTGAAGCAGGGATCCTCAGCCGGGGGGTGGGGATCAGAGCAGCAGAATCCCACTCAACAATGGAAAACACTCTCAGGCTAGCACCAGCATGTTGGCAACTAGACAAATGAATATGTAAGCTACTTGATTTAAAACGCAAAAAGATACTATCTAGTCATAGTTTGAACAGGAATCAGAACAGCTCCCTGAGGCGATCACAAATCTGGAAAGCCCCAAGATTGTATCATACAGGACTGTCCATCTATCCACATGCATTGATGTCAGTGACACCTGAGCAGCGAAACAAAAACCTACCTGCTCTTCTCTTTGGTCCCTTCTGCTGTCATAAAGTAAACCCCACTGAAATGGAAGTCTCCTTTTCCGTGTTTATCTCTGTGGGCCAGACTTCTCAAAGGCAGAGCCAACATTTTACTACTTGCTCTCCAGCATCTTCTATGGTGACAACATTAGGTAGGGATTATGGGGTATTCTCATCCGCAGACCACAGGCCAATAGTCAATAAAGGATTCTTTTACTGATCTACACATTTACCTATAGATGTATATTGTTTTTGTTGTTAGGTGCCACTGAGTCAGGTCTGACTCATAGTGACCCTCATAAGGTTTTCAACAGCCGTTTTTTTAGGACTGTTTTTGGGAGTGGACTGCCAACCATATCCTTCTCCTATTTTTGCAATGCTGGGGATCAAACTCAGGACCTCAGAAAGTACAGAGCAGTTCTCTACCAACTGAGCTAAACCCCCCCCAGTGAATGTATATGTTTTTGTTAGGTGCTGTCAAGTAGGTGTCCAACTCATAGCAACCCTACATACAACATGTGAAACACTATTGTGGTGCTTCTCTGCTATTCATAGGGTTTTCAATGGCTGATTATTTTTTGGACGTGGGTTGCCAGATCCTTCTCCCAAGCCTGCAGCACCTGGTATTCCCAGGTGGTTTCCATCCAAGTACTAACCAGGCCCAATCCTGCTTAGCTTCTGAGATCTGACAGGTTCGGACATCACAGAGATACAGCTGCAGACCTGAATGTATATAGGGATGATACAAAAGTAAATTACTTGCCAACATATATATATATATATATGTTGTTGTTGTTAGGTGCCGTCGAGTCGGTATCCGACTCATAGCGACCCTCGTAGGGTTTTCAACGGCTGAGTGCTTCGGGATTGCCTTGGGAGTGGATTGCCAGGCCCTTCTCCCTTTTTTGCGGTGCTGGGAATTGAACTCGGGGCCTCAGAGACTGCAGCGCAGCGCTCTACCCACTGAGCTAAATCCCAGCCCATATGTGTATATATATATATATATATATATATATATATATATATATATATATATATATGTCACTCTATTAAAATTTATTGTAAAAAAAAAATGATAGGAAATCAGAACTTAAAACACAGAGGGAGCCATGGCCAGGACACAGTGCCTCTGAAATAACAGACCACTGCTGGTGCCCTTGAAACCACTGAACCCAGAACTTTGTTTCTTCACCTTTAGGTGCCTGCCAATCACCAGCAGATCTGGCTACTCTGCAGAGTTGGGGTCAGTAGGTCTAGGGAGTCTGCGTTTCTAACAATTTCCTGGGTGTTAGTGATACTCCCAATTGTGGCCCATCCTTGGGTGGTAAGAATCTAGAATGGGCAGCTGGGACCCATAACTTAGCAGAGCTAATTTGCCCCACTGAGCAGAGCCTGATGTGTTATCTTTGGATGGGAAATTCCCAATGTGATAACCTTTTTGTTTAATTCCATTCCTCATCTAACAATTGAATGGCAGTGAACCTTAAGGTGGAGGAATTAGTACTGGAGGAAAACTCACAAAAACAAATCTCAAGCTCCTTTACTGCCACTGTCACTTTTTTAGATGAAAGAATCGTGGCTATCTGGACTTGTCCACCTCCAGGTGCCCAACAGATGCTTTACATTAGAAACAGATGTCTGAGCCGGACATGGTGGCGCCCGTTTGTAATCCCAGCAGCTCAGGAGGCGGAGGCAAGAAGATCACAAGTTCGAGACCAGAGGCAGCGAGACCCTTTCTCAAAAAGAAAACAAAACAAAACAAAACAAAAAAATGGGCTGGAGGTGCAGGTCAGTGGTCCAGCACTTGCAGAGCATGCAAGCACAAGGCCCTGGGTTCAACCCCCAGTACCGAAAAAAAAAAAAAAAAAAAAAAAGAAAAGAAAAAGAAAGACAGAGAAAAAAACAGATACCTGTATGCTCCTAAGGTTTTCATCCTTTTCTTTTGGATTATACATTATAATTTCAAATCTCTTTAGGCTTTCTAAATAACCTGGAGAGGCAATCATAATATTTGGGGTGTCACAGATTCTTATATGAATCTGATCAAATCTATGAACACTCTTCCTCCTGCAAAATCCAGAGATGCTGAAGGTTGCCATTCAGAGGTTTCATCAACTATACCTGAATCTTATCTATTAAAGGAAGCCAGCTCCATGTCGTACAGAAGTCTTCAACTCACAGGTTAACATTCAGAACAATTGGTTTTTAAAATAAGAATCATTTTTAACAAATACTAAACAGGAGGTACCAAGTACCTCTGCCACTGAAAACTTATTGCAGATCATGAAATGCGCTCAAACAGGATGTGTACCTTACTATAGAGCAACATGGCAAACGAAATAGAAAACTTCAAGACAAAGCTACAACCCTGGAATTTCATCATGCCTGGCATTGCTGTGACCCACATTTTCTTACAATCATGCCCCAAATTGTGGAACTCGCAAGGTTGTTATTCACTGAAGGACCTCAGGACAGGGAAGGGTGGAGAAACAGGAGACAAAAATTAATTAAAAAGCAAATAGGGAAAAATTAGCTTGGAAAGGGCTCACTGAACTGCCAACAGCACAGAGTGCCGAGGTGAAAAACAAATGCAAAAGAGATTTGGCAGAGGCAAAAAAAAAAAAAAAAAAAAAAAAAAGAAACATGATAAGAATGAGCAATGAGGCCACAATTCAGGGACAGCAGCAATCAGAGTGACATTTGTTGAGATGAAAAAAAGGTTCCCAGGACAAAAGGGAGTACATGCACTGAACGGAAGGAGAGGGAGGGATAGGCAGGGAAGCAGGAAGATACTTGGTTCCCCAAAGCAAAACATACCAGCAGTGCACACCATGCATGCAAGCACCACCACGCACACACTCTTAAGGCCATCAGAGAATCTCACCCAGCACAATGAGGCCCTCCAAAAAAGAAATAGGAGACCATTTGAGGTGGGGTGTAATGAACTGCCCGAGCCATAAGTCAGCTCAGACCTAGGATCCAAAGCCTTCCTGGTGTGTGGGGAGGACTCAACTGCAGTGGCAAGAACCATTCCTCCTCCTCTTCATCTCCCCCTCCTGCTCCTCTCCATGAGTGCAGAAAACCAGGTGAAACACCATCTTCTGCTCCTTTCACCCGAGACATTTATGGTACAGACAGGTCATTTCACAGGGGAGGAGGGTGTATGCAAGAAAGAATGGAATCTGAATAAATGTGCCTGAGCTCATCACTTTGAAACCAGACCTGCAACTGGAAATTACATTTCCTGAAACAAGAGTCTGGGGAACAACTAGGATTTTATGGAAGACCATAAAGCTATACAACATTGTCTATTTTGGTGTATAACTTCATATAAAGAATATTCATAGAATATTTCATAGAATCTAAAGTCCAATTTATCATTCAAAGGCTCATAAACTACTTTGCAGCCCTCCCTCTTCCAATAGGTCACCTGTGCTGTGCTTTTTTTTCCCTTCACAAAAAGACAACTACCCAGACTCAGCACAGAGACTGTGGCATTGCTAAAAGAAAGATAATAATAATGAAACATAGACCAGAAGGACCCACCTCTCTTTGGGGTGCTGAATGTACAGTATGTTTAATACATTGTTTAAAATCAATATTAGTGTTAATAATAAGGCTGTTTCATTCTTGTCGTAAGTGCTCCTTCTGCTGCTTATTTTTTGCCAAGAAGCACTCATGTTGTGAGTTGGGGTGATCTGATTCCCTGACTGATAACTACTCGGCTTTCCCTTATGGCTCTGGCTGCTTTGAGTGAAGGATCTGTCATCCAGCTGAGCCACTCTCACATCAGCACCTGCTGTTATAAGCACTCCATGGACATAAGAAAGAAGCTACAGACCTCCAACTATTTGCTACAGCTCCCAGGGTGTAGCCCCAGCCAGTCTCAGGCAACCTGCACTTAACTTTCCCTACAACCATTGCCATTCAGGTCAGAGGGCAAGCACTTCTCCTGGGGACATAGAGATGCTGCTATGTTGAGTGCAAGGGACAATGCTGTGGATGGTGTAAACACAAATTTCTACTTGCATGACAGAATCACTGTGGTTGGTGCAAACACTCTCTTGCTCACTATATGAGAAGGATGCTCAGCTCACTTGAGCAACTGATCTCAGAGACACCTTCCCATGCTCCCTCCTCTGGTGTTGCAATAGGCCCATTAAAAGGCTTTTCTCAAGTGATCTTTCTGCCTACTGTGGGTAGTGAAGCTGATCTGGTAACATGAAGAAAGAGGAAAAGGCAGAAGCAGAGTGAGTATGGTGGTGGAGAGGACAGTGGGGAAGACAATGAGGCAGCAGTCACCTAGCTGGAGCCAGCACCCTTCCCGCTCCCTTCATTTTGTTGCAGTGGGGCAGGGGGGAAATCCACCAGAGCCTCACTCCCAGGAGGCACTTCCCCACTGTCCAATGGAAGGGGAGTAGGGCCTCTATTCCATTTCCTCCTGATTATCACAACAGGGGTGGAAACAAACAGCTGGAGCCCGGTGCCCAGGAGCTGCTTCACCACTGCCTTGAGAAGGGGACAGCAGCCCTGCCACCTTCACTCTTAATTGCTGACAGAAGCACCCAATGGCACCAACAATTGGAATTGCTTCCTAGCTACCTGATAAGGGAATGGGGCCTCTGCCCTTTTTACTTCTGACTGTCACAGGGGGCCAGGAAGCAACCAGCCAAAGCCTGGGACCCAGGAACCACATCCTTGTTGCCTGATAAGAAGGATGTGGCAGTCTCCAGCCCCTTCTCAGTCCTATTCAGGGCTGAAGAGTACCAAATAGCTGATAGCAGAAACTGCAGCCTTAAAAGGACAGGCTCCATTAACTAAGTAGCAAGCTACAAGGTACTAACAGATGCCAAACAGTCAACAGCAGAATAACAAAAGCAGCAGAAGGGCAGTGAATACTGTCTCCTGAATGACAGTGACTCCAAATCTGTAAGAGTTGAACAGCTCCAGAAGAGTGTCCAGGGTAGCAAGAAAAGGGACAGTAAAAGTAAGGCAATGAAAGGGGGCAGAAAGCTGAGACTCAAGAACAGAGGGCTGTAAAAAGCCAGAAGGGAGAAATTACAGGCCCTGGTTGCTAGAAGAGTTCCTGAGGTCTGTCAAGTCTTTAGGACCAAGGGTTTCAGACACATTGGCCTTGGGAGCTGCACATTGGCCACTGTCAGGGCTGAGGATCTGGACATCTAGGACTGCCCAGAAGCTGCAATGGCATTTGCTGTTGAAGGCTGAGGATCCCCGATTTCTCAACCTGCATTAAAAGCTGTAATATTTAGACAGATTGACGATTTCCAACTCCTCAGCATAGAAAGCAACTGTAACACTAAAAAGTTTCACTTGCTCTTGCCACTCCATCTCGCTGTTGCCACCGTTTGGTGCTGTCAAACACTGAGGGACATAACTGCTGCCCAAGAGCAGCATTTGAAGGGCTCCTCCTTGCCTACCCATGATTGGTATCCAGGTACAGCCAAGGGACCCCAACCAACCAACTGGTGACAAAGCCAGCACTTGCTGGTATATATACATTGTGCCCGGCTCTACTGAAAGTCCTTTACTCATTTGGACTGGGTTATTTCTCACAATAAAGTGAGGGAAGAAGAGAGTAGTACCATCTGTACTTTATGATGGGGAAACAGGTCAAGAAAGTCACTCACTTGTCCAAGGTCATACCAGTAATTAGAGTCAAGGCAAGATTTGAATCTAGTACTCTGAGGAGCTTTACCAGATGCTCTCAAAACTCAAAACATTCCCACTCTACTGTTGTGACAGTGATCCAGTCATTCTTTCCCTGGTACCCTAGGCCAAAAGCAATAACAAATGAAAGCTCCATTTAGAAATAAGTGAGATCCAAACAACTCTTCTACTGAAGTGCTGTCTGACAGATGTCCCTGTGCCTTGCTCAAAACTTCAAAATATCCCAGGGCAGCCCCCAAGGCTGTGTTGCCCCAGGGTGCCTCAGGAAGGCATTCACAGAACTATCTGTACTCCCTAGGCTTCCTCATTCTGATGAGGAAAAGGCTTAAGGGGGCCACAGTAACCCTGTTTGTTTCTCAAGCAGATGATTCCCTTGTGTGGGAAAGAGGAAAAAAATATCTGCCAACAACATCGTTTAGCTATCAATAATATCTGAGCCCTTAGCCCTCCCCAGTAGGAGTTCCCATTGCTATAGTAAACTAAGCATTTGGCACTAACAATCCAGGTCCTTTCCTTTCATTCCTCGGCCCTTCAGCAACTGCTGTGTGCCTTCTCACCCTCTAGTTCAGCCTCTTCCTGCTCCCAGCTCCTGGGGGACCAAGCTCCTTCTCTGCAAAGCAGCTCTGCCCACATGCTTGGTTTGCTTCTTCCTCCAGGTTCATAGCCCGTTTTGCACACAAACCTCCTCAGGCTTACTGAACTTTTCTCATTACTGGTCGCCTACATGCTCACCTCCCCCAGCCCAGTGC
The DNA here is from genome assembly GCA_007922755.1 of Pedetes capensis. Taxonomy (NCBI): domain Eukaryota; kingdom Metazoa; phylum Chordata; class Mammalia; order Rodentia; family Pedetidae; genus Pedetes; species Pedetes capensis. The sequence continues at coordinate 93,540 of VMDO01001113.1, read as the reverse complement.
TTATGACTGTCTGCAGGTGGTGCTGGGATCTGATTTATCTCGGTGGCTTTCCTAGATTCTATGGACAGTAAATGGTATACGAGTCTTTTATTCATCTTTTAGGAACTTTTACTTAATAAAGAAAGGGAGGAGAGAATGAGGGCTTGCTTACGGGACTACAATGAAGGGCTGTGGGAAAATGGACGTGGTAGACTGACTCTGGTCCCAGTTCAAAGTCTGTCTCCACATCCCTCACAATGAGACTGCAACAACTCCCACCCAGAAGAGTCCACGTCCTCACCCTGTGAGCCTAGCCTGCCCTTGACCCTTGCAGATAACACACAGCACAATATGGTATGCCAGGTCCCAAGCTGGGCTCAAAAGGTGTTGGATGCTTCCATTTACCCTCTTGGAGTCACATAAATAATCTGTGCTAGTGGACCACATAGTGGCTGCCTGTGTGGAAGGGAGCGCAGTGAGGCCACCCTAGCCCAGATTCAGCCAGCCAACCCTTCAAACAGATGAGAAAGTCCAGGTGAGCCCAGTAGACCGCCCCCACAATGGGATGAGGGAACACACCTAAGATCAGAAGAACCACTTGACTTATAACCACCAATAAATCTTACTATGGGAAGCCACTACGTGCTGGGATAACTCCTCACATGGCAACAGGGAACTGATGAGACTAATGGACAAAGTCTAATTTATGACCGTTCATAGAAGGCTGGTACAGTGTCTTTGTTCTATGCCACACTGAGGGCAGTACTTAAACATGTTGTTGCAACAAGTTATGAGGTATACTGTGATCTACTGTGAGGTATTTGAACCCAGCATGTCTCTATATTACAAGCCACTATTGTGGCTTCATCACTGCCCTCAATAACACCACCACCATGATGCACCTGTGCACTGCAACAAGCTTTCTTGAGAAGGAAGAAAAGTGGGACAGTAGGACCATGAACCTGCTTCCCACTTCCACTTCCATCTCCCGGTGGCCAAGAAGGAATAGCAAGTTACTGATTGTCTATCCTATCCACCTTATATGCACATTTCTGTCCTGCAAACAAGGAATTGCAACAACTTTTGATGGTGATATCAACTCTGTTGGAGAAAAGGACAAGGCAGGAAAACATAATTAGAAGTTATAATCCATCTTTTTTCTTTCAGCTCTCCATTATTTCCCCCACTTTCAGTCAACAAAAATGCCTAACATTGTTCCCACATTCAGGACACAATCATCTGACCTTGTACCTTCAGAAAACTCAGTCTGGGGGACCCAAAAGGCCCACTTCCCTCAACAGGATGATACAGAGCCCAGTCTGATTCTACCAAGGTGAGAAATCCATAGCAAGTAATGAGCACCAGGGTTTGCCTTCCAAATGAAAAAGTCCAGGTAACCAATTTTGGTCACACCCCTAGTATTTTAGGAAGCACCCAAGTTCAGCCCTATTTCTTAAGTGAAGGACTTTTTTGTCTTTTACTTTTATTTTTAATTAACAAATGCATATATTTAATGGGATGTAATATGATGTTTCAACTTAAGTATACATTGTTAAATGATCAAATCAGAGTAATTAACATTTCTATCAGCTCAAATATTTATAATTTCTTTGGGAAAACATTTAAACCCTTATCTTCTGGTTATTTAAAAATATACGTTGTTTACTATAGTTATTTTGTTTTTCTAAATGGAACACCAGGAGGCACTTCTCCTTCCCAACTGAACCTGTATGCCTTGACCTTTTCCTAACCCCCTTTGTACCCAATGACATTTCCTTGACACCATCCTTTCTCTTCATCCCTCCCCAATTCCTGCCAAAGTTTTGATTTTTTAGCATATAGCAATCATACAAACAGATCTCACTGTGACATTTTCATACATGCATATGATGTACTTTGATCATATTCATCCCCTACCCTAAATAAAGGCCATTAATGAATGTTCCCGCTGAGGGCAAGCAACTGCTTTATGGGTGGCTGAGGCAGTGTCTGCAGGATGCATTTCCTCTTGAGCATGGCTTCAGCTTAGTTGTCAACTCCCCACACTACTTTCTCAGGTAATTCAAGTCTAGCCAATTAATCCTAGAGAGCATCAGTGTCCTTATGTAAATTGTTGTTGTTGTTGTTGTTAGGTTGTTAGGACCCTCAAGTCGAGTCCGACTCATAGCGACCCTCATAGGGTTTTCAGTGGCTGACTGTTTCGGGATTGCCTTGGGAGTGGGTTGCCACGTCCTTCTCCCATTTTTGCGGTGCTGGGAATCGAACTCGGGACCTCAGAGACTGCAGCGCAGTGCTCTACCAACTGAGCTAAATCCCAGCCCCCTTATATAAAAGGAAAATTTAAATGGGATACATGGAGGTACATATTTGGCACATCCCAAAGACTTGTAAGTGCTCAAAACAGATTTTCCTTCCTTTCAGCTATAAAAACACACTTTCTACATACACACACATAACCTCCTTCAAGACCACATTCATCCCCTTCTGCCCAATATAGACATCACAGCTGTAACAGCAGCAATAGCATAGAAGTCTGAAAGTCACATCCAAAACTACATGCATTCATGTAACTAACTTCTACACAGGGACTACCAACCTGCCAGGACTTTTCATAGAAAGGACACCAAAATGCTGGGTGTGGTGGTGCATGCCTATAATCCCAGCAACTCAGGAGGTGAAGACAGGAGGATCACAGGCTCAAGGCCAGAGGGAGCCTGTGTAACTTAGCAAGACCCTGTCTCAAGATAAAAAAAAATCAAAAGGGGGTTGGGGGTGTAGTGCAGTGGTAGTGCATGTGCAAAAAGTATGTGCAAGCCTCTGGGTTCAACCCATCAGTACCACCAAAAGGACAGAGAGAGAGAGAGAGAGAGAGAGAGAGACAGAGAGAGCGACAGAGAGCGCGAGCGCGCGCACCAGAAACCTCCTTACACACCCACAGATGAAGTTAGTGAGAAACAAGCCCCTAGGGTCCTAGAACACAGCTTCCCATTATCCTACTGAAGATGGTGTTCATCCAAGTGCATCATGGTTTTATTTCCTGGCAAAAGGATCTCTATGCTAAGCACCACTCTTATCACATATAGATGAGGACTCCAAACTAGTCACATGTCCCTCCCATGTCAAGCACAGCAATGGTCACATCTTCCACCATCTAGAGCTCTCATTCACCCATCTCCACCTCCCTCCATGAGTACCTCAGAAGCCACAAGGATCACCCCTAAATGCTGAGCAGAAACAGCAAAAGTAACAGCATAAAAAAGTGATGCCAAATCATTAGTCACCTTCTTATGTCGGGTATGAACTATCTCAGGAAAAGAGGGCCGACTTGATGGCACCTAACAACAACAGGAAAAACAGAAGATGAATCACATTTCCCACTTACATAAGAGGTCTGTGCCTCTTTAGCTCACTTTATTTCCTAGGCAAACTTTAATTTTCCCAGAAAATTCTTTAGATCATGGAACTGCCTCAAGGAACAGAAAGACTTAGACTCCATGTTAAGGAAGAAACACTACAGTTGTGCCTTCGGTTGTCACATGGTTTACAATCCCTCTATCCTAGAGGTGTACTAGACAGCAACATGGGAATTCCTCATTCAGAACCTGCAAATCCAATTTGGTCTGACAGTACCACAGTATGAATAAGCTTCAGGCTTACCCATCTTTCACCTGCTAACTGCCTTATATGGAACTATAAATGTCCAGGTTTAATACTTATAAATTCAGCTAGCTCAAATTAAGCTGGCCTGATTTAGACCTTACTCCTTATTTCTGCTGATATCATCACAACAAACCAAACATGGTGAGAGCAGAAAATGATTCAGAATAAGACACCAACTCCACCAGCTTCTCCCTTGCACAACAGCTGATAGAGCCCAGAACGCATCAGCCTTTTTGAAAATTTAAAATAACAATGCCCTTCTAAGGTCACCATCTAAACACAGTGGATAGGACAGAGTCTGTTTTCAGCACAAAGCAAAAGCAAATAACCAAATCTTCAGAATCAAAGGGTGGCATTAAAGCCACATTATTACCATTACATGTCCACCAGAATGGCTAAATGGCTAAGATGAAAAAAGAAATACAAAATTTGGTGAGGATTTTATATGTCTCTGGTAAAAGAATATTTCAGTATAACCACTTAGGAAAACTGGCAGTACGTTAGGAAACTAAACCTCTGTGCCAAAATTGTAAGTACATACTCAGTTGTGACATGTACCTGCATTCACCATTCAACTGTAAGTGTGTACCTATCTTCACCATATTTTAGATTATTTCCAAGAGCACTATTCATAACTGCCCCAAATTAGAAATTACCCAAATGGCCACGTATGGTAGAATGGGTAAATTGTGGCAAAGGGACACAATGGAATCCAACACAGCAGTAATAATGACTCACAACTGTAGCCAACACTATGGACAAATTTCACAAACCTAACATTGAGCAAAAGAGCACTAAATACTCCACACTATAAGAATTCAGTTATACTGAGTACAAAAACAGACCAAACAAATTTGTAAAGTCAGAACTATAAAAATAGACCAAATGAATCTGTCATGTGAAGTCAGGATAGTGGGAGGTGGGTAGGATGGGTAATGACTGGGAGACCACAGGGGGTTCCTAAGGAGCTGGCAAAGTTGTTTGCTTATGTGAGTAGTTAGGTAGGTGTAGTTGGTAGAAATTCATGGAGCTATGCACTTGAATGTATACTTTTCTGCATGTACATTATGTCAATAAAAAGTTAAAATCAAGGGCATTGGTTCACCCAAGTCACCACAATGACTGTTAAACTGTTGGTTACCTGTTAGGTTGTGATGTAAAAACAGATTTGTCTCACCCCTCCCCAACCTCCTTCTAGGCAGTGAATTCTAAAATCCTAGTGCTTTCTAAAGTGATAGGAGCAACTTTTGTTACAATATTTGGTCTTAATCCCCAGTTCCTGAAGCAAAGATCTTTAAGACCCTTGAATCAACAGTAATAAGAATGCCTTTGATATGTTAATAGTGATTGCCCGTTAAGAGTCCTTAGACAGCTTTGGGATGGAAGCTGGTGGTCAGAAAGACAAGGCATGACTGGAGGGCTGGAACTTTCAGTCTGACCCAAAAACTTGCAGGAAGGAACCAAGACTGGGGATGGATTTAATCACCTAATGACCAACGGCCAATGATTTAATTAGTCAAGCCTATATAATGAAATCTTCAGAAAAACTCTATACAATAGAGTTCAGGGGACTTCCAAGTTGGTGAACATATCCATGTTCTAGGAGTTCTCGAACTCTCCGGGATAGATGATCCAGCACACAGGATCCTTTCAGAGTTCATCCTATGTTCCTCTCCACCTGTTATGTATTTCTATCCTTTGTAATATCTTTCACAAAAAAGATGGTGGTTGTTGTTCGGAGCCATGGAGTCAGATCCAACTCATAGTGACCCTATGTAGAACAAAATGAAACACTACCTGACACTGGGCCACACAAATGATCTTTTTATGTTTGAGCCCAATGTTGCAGTCACTATGTTTCTTCTCATTTTGAGTTGTGCTACATCAGCAAAAGAAGTCCTAGGGGCTTTACTCTATTCCTGTTATTAAGGTCCACTCTACTTTGAGAGGGCAACTCTTGTTTGTTGAAAGCTTTCCAGCTTTGGGGGGCTCATTTTCCAGCATGACATTTGACAGTACTTCTCTGCTATTCATAGCGTTTTCATTTGCTAATTGTTCTGGCAGTGGGCTGCCAGGGCCTTCTCTCTAGTCTTAGTCTAGAAGCTCCACTGAAACCTGACCACCATGGGTGGCCCTGCATGTATTTGAGATACTGGTAGCAAAGCTTTCAGCATCACAGCAACACATAAGCCCCCACAGCACAACAAGCTGAAAGACAATAAAGGTAGATGTAGATAAATGTTTCCCTAAGTTTTATCAGCCATTATGGCAAATTATCAAAGTGGAAGAGGGGGATGAAGGAAGCCCCAATTTATGGCTGGTCAGTCTAAAACACAGATGACATGGTAGGGGCAGTCTTATGACGCTGAGTGCTTAACTTGCTGAGTGTGCATTAAATCTGGATAGTTAGTATCAGAACTGAATTACTGGACACCCAATTGGTTTCTGGGGAGTTAGAATTATTTGAGGGTCTTAGCCCATTTTCTCTTGCTTTAACACAATACCCAAGACTGGGTTATTTATAAAACAAAGAAGTTTAGCTCTGACAGCTCTGGATGCTCAGAGTCTAAGATCAGGTGGCCACAAGGGTGAGGCCCTGTTGCTGTATCATAACATGGTGAAAAAGTAGAAGGGCAAGTGGGCACATGCCTAAAAGGCAAAACACATGGGGTAGCCTTGATTTATAACAATTTGCTTTCATGGCAACTAATCTAGTCCCTCAAGGAGAACTCACCCATTCCCAGGAGAATTAATCTAGTCTTGTATTAGCCCATTTATGAGGGCAGTGCCCCCAAGATCTTATCACCTCTAAAATATTCCAACATCTCTCAACACTGCCACAATGGCAATAAATTTCAACATGACAAATCATATTCAAACTATATCAACTGGCATGAGAAGAAAAGCCCAGCATATTTGGTGTCAGTAGAGCAATGGAGTTTTTCCTTTTACAAACAGATCTAGGTTCTTGGTGATGACTACTCTTGAAAAGGTAACTAGTTAGCTTAAGCATTAACTGGTTGTATAACTTGAGGCAAATTCTTTCACCCTTTGTGCCTCTCTTCATTTATTTAGAAAAAAAAATGCTGAAGCAGAAGGATCCCAAGTTTGAGGCCTGTCTGGACTACATCGCAAGTCTGAGGCGAACCTGGACAATTTAGCAAGACTCTGTCTCAAAAACAAAACAAAACAAATAAAACCTGAAGGGCTGAGGAGGATGTAGCTCAGTGGTGGAGCACTTATCTAGAGCTGCTAGGTTCTATCTCCAGCACTGCCATGAAAAGAAAGAAAGAAAGAAAGAAAGAAAAAGAAAGAAAGAAAGAAGGAAAGAAAGAAAGAAAGAAAGAAAGAAAGAAAGAAAGAAAGAAAAGGAAGGAAGGAAGGAAAGAAGGAAGGAAGGAAGAAAAAGGGGAAGGAGAAGGGGAAGGGGAGGGAGGAAAGGAAAGGAAAGGAAAGGAAAGAAAAGGAAAGGAAAGGAAAGGAAAGGAGAAAACAGGCAAAGAATTGGCCCAGGTTTCCTTAGGTCTAATTCTAGAAGATTCTAAGATTGCACTGCTCTTCCTTTCCTCCATTCTTGGCCTTCACAATGTGGCTCAGAATCACAAAGGGACGTTGACCAAGAGTAGGTTTAGGGCTCAGCAAACACCTGATACCAGCCCTTTTCACCTTAGAATGCAAGATTTAAAAGGGCCAGGAGGCTCCCAAGTGTCACTCATCTGGATGTATTTAACATGCTTCCAAAGTCAGCCCAAAAATCTGACTAAAGAAAACAGCACTCTACCACCTGGGCCACCTATTTGACCTGCAAATTCAGCCTAATCATCCAAGTAGTTACCAACTTTCCTTTGGCCACCTTTCTTTCCTTTAGGAAAATGAGGTAAGAGTGTATGCAAAGTGATGCTTTTACCCAAGTCAGCAGCCATGGGCTCCCTGTAAATAAGCTGCAAACACTATCCAAAAGGCCTGATCAGGCAGGGTCTTTCCGGGAAAACAATATTGCAATGTCAAAAGGAAGAGGAGAAACATTTTGGCACCTGCATTAGCTTCAAATCAGCATTCTGTGTCCTGTGGAGCTCAGCATCCAAATGGGTTCATTTCCTGCCCTGCCATCACTCAGGAGACCTGCAGGTCTCAAGGTCTCATGGACATGCTCCTACCCTCTGGAAGGTGATAATGTGATGTACTGGAATTGAACAAGGTAGAGTTCAGGACAAGGAGGAAAAGATAGTGGAGAAGAGAACAGGTTGAAAGCATGGGGAAAACCCAAGTCTTCCGCACAATCCTCTAGGTAACACTGGATCCTTAATTTTTGAGGAAGCTGGAAATGCTCCAAATTCCCAGACAGCTCCAATCTGACATTCTCCCAAAGCTGAGAAGTATGCAGCTCAGCAATCAAATTCATCATTTTAAGGGGTTTTATGTTGTTATATAAGTAAACAAATCCCACACACAGCCCCCTCTGCCTCCTCCACCTGTCAAATACACAAAAGCAAGAGAAAGAGGGAGATAAGTGACTGCTGGGGACTCCAGGTGACAAGGCAGGTCTGGGTCTTCCCATGCTTATGGCTTCCTTCATGCTAATAGGACCAAGAACCAAGGCAACCCTGCACTAAGGGCACCAAGAAAAACAGATGCTGACCAGGACAGTGAGGCCTTTATTGATTCTTTGTTATTTAATTTTTTTAAAATTTTCCCTAGAGGACAAGAGTCAAATAAGGTTTCATTAAAACAAAGAATATAGTGTAAAAAAATTTTTATACTATATTAAAAAAAAATTTTTTTAACAAGAAAAGCCAAATAGATATTCTGGGTAGGGTTATATTCATTACACTTTTGCTTTCCTTGGATAGAGTTTCATGATTTGATAAGGCTCTGGTGCAGGCCAGACTTCACCTTGTTTCCTTAAACATTTCAAAAAGAAATAATGTAAATTGTTCTTAGCTTTGTTTTAATGGGATAAAATCCAAGGCTTAGGGGCAGGGGATGGAGCTTGATGGCAAAGCACCTGCCTGGCATGCCCAGCTTGCATGATGCCTCAAGTTTGATCCCTTGCACCAATTTAAAAAAAAATGGTTGTGGTATATGTATCTATGTTATTTATGTTGCAAATAGTAAGGTTGTTATTGTTGTTAGGTGCCATCAAGTTGTGTCCAACTTGTAGCGACCCTCATAGGGTTTTCAATGGCTGATTGTTTCAAGATTGCCTCGGGAGTAGATTGCCACATCCTTCTCCCATATTTGTGGTGTTGGGAATTGAACCCAGGACCTCAGAGACTGCAGAGTGGTGCTCTACCAACTGAACTAAATCCCAGCCCCAAATAGTAAGGTAAGTGGTGTTTATTCCCTTTTGTATGCCTGGAATGAAAGCTCATCCAATCTCCAATTTTCAGATATTCTTCTTTAAAATGTTCCTAAATGGCTAACCAGCCATTCTCCTAGCTGCTGAATCTAACAGAAGCCTGGCTGATGACCAAAGATTCTTCTGTCTTTGGGGACCAAACCCCCTGGAGAGCCAGCATTAGTCTAATCGTTTATTCTGAGCATGGTACATTTACATTGTGATACACATTATATACAAACTTTTTTATTCCAATCATTAAAAACGTAACATGCTCAATCAAGCACATCGAATCTTTAAGTTATTATATGAGATCAAATTCTTTAAAAATGAGTTGATTTGGGATAAACTTGAAGACAGCTATATTAAGTCACTAGTCCAAGTCTGGGTTTGTTAAAATTTGTGCTGGAAGTTTAGAAAATACTAATCTACTTTTAAAAAAAATTTTTTTTAAGCCAAGTCACAAAGCTCTGATACAAAGTGCTGACTTGCTGTGTCCTTGAGGATCCTTCACCTGTCTTCCACAGACAGGAATCACTAGAATGACAGCCACAAAGCTGATAAGGTTAGGACAGTGAGACAAACAGCAAACCCTTAAAAATAGATCATAAGGTCTTTTTACATTCAAATAAAGTGCACCCACTGGCCAGCTGAGATTTAGGGACCTTTACTGAATTGACTCTCAAACCCTTGAGGCAGTAGCATAAAAGCTAATCCCTCTCCCTCAAACCTCTTTGAACTATGGAAAGTCATTTTGCCAACCATGTAGGCACCAACCTCCTGAGGTCAGTTAGGTCACAGGCAGGAGCTGGCATAGTGGCACCAAGCATAAACATCACTGCAGGATGAAGTCTGATCTCAGTAACATTGCACACAAGCCTCCCAGGAAGACAAGGCTTTGCAAGGTCAGGATTCACTACTAGGCTCTTGAAAACCTCTGAACTGAGCAGAAGCAAATGACTGTATCTCTGGTAAGCAACTCATTTTTTTAACCTTTAGGTATTAAATGGGGTTGGCCAAGGGTCTTGAGAATTCAAAGCCAGTCTAGAGGCTTAAACATGAGCATCTGGCTGGCTCAGGTCACTGGAGGAGGAAAGCATGCATGCACAAGTTAAAGACCTGCTTCTTGGTCTTATGAACTACTGTTAAACAATTTCCCTTTGTGGCAGGCAAAATAATGGCCTCCTAAAGATGACTTTGTTGTCATCTCAGAATATGCATGTGTTATCTGACCAAAGGGGAATTAAACTTACAGGTAGAGTTAAGGGGAGTAGTCAACTGACATTAAGATAATTATCCTGGATTATCTGGGCAAGCCCAGTATAATCCCAAGGGTCCTTAAATGTTTAAGGAGGAGACAGAGGTCAATGTCAAAGTTCCAGGTAAGATTGTCTTGAAGGGTTATGGAGTGAGTAAGGGAATACGGCAGCCTATAGAAACGGGATGAGGTGAGCAAGGCCTCCAGGAAAGAACTGTGACCTGCTGGCACTTGATTGGCCCAGTGAGACTCTAGATTAGTTTCCTATGATTGCTTTAACTGTCATTAGCTCTGTGGCTTAAAACAAAAATTTGCTCTCTCTCAATTCCACAGTCCACAAATCCAAAGTCAGTATCACTGGGGCAAGGGGCAGAATCAACATGTGAGCAGGGCCCAGCTCCCTCCAGAGACTCTAAGGGAAGGTCTCTTCCTGGCCCATCTAGCTACTAGTGGCTGCCTACATTCTTGTGACCACATCACTCCACTTTCTACATGCATGGTAACCTTGCCTTCTCCCCTTCTGTCTCTCTAATGTTCCCCTCCCTGTCTGAGGGACATCTGTAGTAATATTCAGGACTCATCTATATCCAAGATAATCTCTCCATTTCAAGATAACTTGATCACATCTGCAAAGACCCCTTTTTCCAAATAAAGTAATATTCACAAGTTCTGGAGATGATAACCTGGTACTATACAACCTACTACAGAGTCATTTCACATTTCTGACCTCCAGAGCTGTCATATAATATGTTTGTGTTTCGAGCCACTGAATGATAATTGAATGTAATTATCACAGCAGCTACAGGAAACTAGTACTCTCTATCACCCAAACATATGCTACTTATCAAGAGAGGCTTGGTGAAAACAACAGAGCTTTCCTGCTACTCACATCAACACCCTGGGGCTCTTTTGCATCTAAACAAGGCCCTTCTTCACCCACTGGTACACCTGATATAACAGAATATTAAGACTAAGCAGGAAATAGTCATTACCAGCTTCAGAAATCAAATTTTTTCTCTCACAAATTTCTTAAATCAACTTTATAGTAACTCATAAAGCAAAGCTAAGGGGGGGGGAGAACTGATTTTCATTTCAGAGAATTCCTCTTAGTAATAATGAGTATGCCTCATCCACAAAGGCCAAAGAGCTTTGCTCACAAAGCCAATAATCCCAGGCACAAATACCAGGCAATGTAAAAGCTTAGGGACAACTCTCAATTAGGAACAGCCACTTCGTGTACCTGTACTAGCATTCCTGGGGCGGCAATACAGTTTTAAGCACCTACTTGTCACTGTCTTTCTCTTGGCATGTTAGGCTGCAGGCTTTCTATCATCCCTGTAGGGATTTCTATTTATAGCACTGCTCTTTCTCACTGAGGGCTGGGATTTAGCTCAGTTGGTAGAGCACTGCTCTGCAGTCTCTGAGGTCCCGAGTTCGATTCTCAGCACCGCAAAAATGGGAGAAGAACGTGGCAACCCACTCCCAAGGCAATCCCCGAAACAGTCAGCCATTGAAAACCCTATGAGGGTCGCTATGAGTCGGACTCGACTCGACGGCACCTAACACACAACACACTTTTTCACTGACCTGCCTGTAGGACACTGCAGCAATTCCTGGGCTGACCTCTCTATCATAGCCCACCATGTTGGGATGCCCCTGAGCTGGGCCCTACCACCTCTTCTCTATCAGTACTCTCTCCCTTCATGAGTGTACCTGCCCCATGACCTCAAGTACCTCCTAAAAACTGAGGCTCTCAAAGTCATGCCCCTAACATTGACCCTTCACTAAGAGAGCCCATATCCAAATATCCAAATGCCTACGCATCAGCTACTTGAATGGTTAATACACATCCCCAAATGAGCAGGTTTGGAACAGAGTCACTGATTTCATACAGATGCACACACAGGCTCAGCATCCACTCAGCCACTCAAACATAGCTTCATGTACAATTCTCTTCATTCTCTTGCACCCCTCATACCTAATCTATCAGTGTCTATCAGTCTATGCCTCCCAAATATATCCCAAACCTATTTTTCACCATCTTTACTTCTTCAATTCCAAGTTACCTTCACCTCCCATCTAGACTATGCTCCTATCTTGTCTTTCAACTTGTGTACTCTTGCCCCCAACCAGCTTTGACCTTCCACAGGCCCATCCATCATCTTTCTAAGGCATAAATAAGATGTTATTCCCAGGGACAAAACTATCCAGAGGCTACATTCAAACTGGATCAAGACCTTCATGATCTGGCCACTGCCCGTCCCCTGACCTCTCTTTTGACTCCCATTTAGCCTCTGTCATCTCCTGGAAGATGTGGTAAACTGTTCCTGACCCAGGGCTTTTGCACTTGCTGTCAAACCTGCTATGAACGCTCTCCCTTCACCTCTGTGTATGACTGCCCCACCCCACTGTTTAAATTGTCCCACTCTTCATATCTCCCTCTTTATCTTATTTGGGAAGACCTGAAAGAGTCTTGTTTGTTAATACAGTATGTGCTTCCCTTTCTGTAGGGAGAAATTGGAAGGAAATTGGCAAAAACCCCAAAACTGGGAAAACGGCTTTTGAAGATCTGTTTTGTAAATTAGAAATCTAGGGAAAGTGAAAGTAACATGACTGGACACTTTTCAAAAACCCTTCACAAATCCCCAGAACCTGACTGGACAATTGGAAAACAAAGGACTTGAAGCTGATTGGTTCACGCCATCTATAAAAGGAGCTGCACTGCAGCAGCTCACTCTCTCTGACCTCGACCATCAAGGTGACAAGAACTCTCTCCAGCATCAGACCATGGAAAACTAGATGACACTCTCAAGGAGGAAGATCTCCAATCAAGGTGAGGACAGTCTCTTGGCCCAGCGCCTGGGGACAGAAGCTGAGGACAGTCTCCAGTACCAGCGCTGGAGGCAGAAGAGCTGCTGCTGCCCTTGAGGCAGCATAAGAGCTGTAGCACTTGTAAACTTCACACTTTGGGTTCCTCTCCGTCCTTGTCAGGGCAGAGAGACAATAAACAGCTGCATGGTCCCCTAAGGTAAAGCATCCTGAGGCTTTTCCTTTCTCCCCTCTCACGGCTAGAGTCTGCACCCCTCACCCGAGGGTCCCGAGTGAGTTGTGTTTAGTTATCTCTGTGTGTAGCCATTCCTCTCATCTGAATATCTGGGCTGGACTGGCAAGAATCGCGCCCCCCACCTTTCAGCAGAATACACATTTACTATGGACAGGGCACTAACATAAGCATCCCCAGTACCTGGCACATATCAGAAGCTCAATCAACACCTGTCTTCCAGTTGACTGAGTGGTTTCACAATCCAAGACTAATATCAAGCCATCTTAAAGGATTTTGTTCAAGTTAGTCTTTTTAGTTTTAAGGGGCAATGATTTCCTGGTTCCAACATGAAAGTCACAGCTTCTCACTCCCTCTCCTGGCTTCTTTGATTTCTTTCTATGTGTGTCCAATTCTCTCCTCTCCACCAGCTGGCTGCCTCTCTTACTTTCCATGATCTCTTATGTCTCCTCCATCATCTCTGGCTTGCTAAGGCCCTCCTTAACCCCAGGGTATCACACTACTTGCTAACCATCAGGTTTACTGTGTAGTCTCTCAGTCCAACTTCTTGAAACACAATCTTGCTATCCCAGGAAGCAGGGGACCCAGTATAGAACAAAGGTCAATAGGCAGAAACAAGAATTTCTAGTAGTGAGATGAAGAAATCCTCCCAACAGTAAGGCCGGATGGGTCTGCACTCATTCTTCTTTAAAATATGAGTACATGACGGCATGATCCTCCCCAAGGGTGGGAGGGCTGTCAAACCCAACAGATGGTGGGAATCACAAGGATGCGTAAAATGAGTGCTGGCCTGAATGAGAATGAAGATTAGGAGAGAAAGCATCTCCATGTAAACCACATGATTAAGAAAAGTTATCCAGTAAAAGAGCAAATCTGATCCTTTATAATGCCTGTACAAAGGCTCACTATTAAATGGAATGCTTCCTCTTAGCCTACGTATGCTAAATTCAATCTGTATGCTAGAGGGTTTTACTCCCATCAGATAAAAATCCCCACAACATATCTGCAAAGCTACTGCTACTCATTTCTCAGATGAAGAAATGGATGTTTGGAGAGGTGCAGGGCTGCACATGTCTACTGGCCGAAAAACCTCATAGGGGCCCACAAAAATGTTTTCATTTTTTTTAAATCAGAAAGAAAAAAATTAATATCCATTTGGTGTACAATCATCAGTTTTCTATATGTTTTAAAGGAGGAAGGGGCTTACTAAACCCAGTCTTAGGCCCTTAAGAGTCATAATGTGGCTCTGAAAAGACAGTGTGACTTGCTCAAGGCCATAAACAGTGAACAACTGCATAGGAAGTCTGGTTGGGTCCCTGACCTCTTCTAGAATACCACTAGGCTGCCTCAAGCCCTTACTATGCCTGTACAATTCAGGGAAACTCCTGGGCTTTTCAAAATCTAGTCTTTAAATGTAAGAATTAATGGTGTTGCTGAAGATATAGCTCAGTGGTAGAGCACTTGCCTAGCATGCAGGAGGTGCTAGGTTCAATCCTCAACACCAGGGGAAGGAGACAAGGGGGGAAGGAAGGAAAAAACGGAGGGAGGGATGGATGAAAGAAAAGGGTCAATGCTATCAGCAATGTACATTACAGGATTCATAGAAAATCTGATTAATATTCTTGCCACAGCTCTTGGGCGTAACTGGAAAACCAATTGTTCTTAAACATTAAAATAAGCAACCTCTGAGTGTTTCCTATCCCTAGAACAAACATCTCTCGGAGAGCACTCCAGGAGAATAAAGACCGACAGTTCCAAACATTGTTAGGTGCAGTGGAGTTGTGTCCGGTTCACAGCAACCCTATGTACAATAGACAAAATACTCCCAGATGCTGTGCCATGCCTGGCACCATGTCAGTGCTTCTCTGCTAGTCATAGGATGTTCAATGGTTGATTGTTTCAGGAGTGGGCTACTGGGTCTTTCTCCCATTTTTTGTAGTGCTGGGGATCAAAAGGCCTCAGAAAGCAAAGAGCAGTACTCTACCAACTGAGCCAAACTCCAGATGGACAGTTCCAAATAGCACTCCTAAAAGCTTGTCCCTGGACTCTCCCAAGACATTGGGATAACCTGGGATGCTCATTAAATATGCAGATTCCAGAGCTCAGGGGTGCTGAGGGATGGGGACAGAAATTGACATTAAAAACCAGCATCCCAAGGGATTCTGACCTGTACAATAAGATTCCTTTGCACTTGTGGGACAATTTTTTGTAAAGTTTTACCATTTTAAATTTTCCCTGAATTCACATCATTCACATATATATATAGTGTTAAAATACACTTTGTTTTGTAACTTTACCACAAGCTAGTAACCAAAAACAACGACAAAAAAACCCTGTCACTAATGATAAAGCCACCCTGTGTTTGGAGTTGTTACATTTATAAGTGATTTTACTAACCAGTATGGGATCTGACTGCTTCATTTTGCCTTTATAGTATACTTAGGTCCATGCTTTTAGGTAATGATACACCTATTTGATTGTGCATTACTGTTCTTTTATTTCTCTTTTGCATTATACTTAGGATATCGTATTTTCTAAAAATTGTATGTTATTGGGTTATATTATCTATTATCTATGACTTGAATTGAGGGCAGTAAAAAGAACATTGTCAAATTATTTTTATAAATGGAGAAAATGGGCCTTAAAGGATTGAGAATGACTTTACAAGATCCAAAGATTCTGGTTAAAAACATTACCCTTGTGACATTACTTATTTCACAAAAGAGGAAGATCAGTAAGGACCCCCCCCCCAATCAAGCCCCAATGCATGGAGAGACACACACACACACACACACACACACACACACACACACACACACACGTGGGTACTATAGAGGTAGCAGCCACAGCATTACTCCTACAGCAATAGTCCGATCTGTGTACTGAGACTTGGGCTGCTGTGGTGAAATATCTTATACTGGGTAACTCACAAGCACTAGAAATTTACTACTTACAGTTCTGGAGGCTGGAATGTCTAAAATCAAGGAACTGGCAGATCTGGTTTCTGGCTGTTTCAGAAATGGCACCTTTAGCTGTGTCCTCACATGGTGGAAAAGAAAGAGGCATTCCTCTCAGGCCTTCTTTATAAGGCCACTAATCCCATTCATGGGCCCAACTGGATGGCACCTAACAACAGCAATCCCATTCATGAGGGTTCTACCCCCAAAGGCCTCAGCTCTTACTTGGAGATATCACTTTGAAGATTAGCTCTCAACACGGGAATTTGCACACAGGAAGTCAGACCATAGCAGCCAGCACCAAGAAAAAGAACCTCAATTCAAATTTTTGAATAGTGGTGACAAAGGCAAGAGGCAGACAGAGGTAGGCAGTGGGAAAGGAGAGAAACTCAGATGTGAGCTACTGGTAAGCCTAAATTCTTGCATTGGGTCGTTTCAAGAATATTCAGTAATAATAATGCTATGAAAGTAGTTACATCTATTCACTAGTATCAGCCAGCCTTAAATTAAATTAATAATCACAGGAGAGAAAATAATTAACTTAGTGACCATACCAAACTCTGATACCCTGTATTACCAATAGGACATAGCACATTAATGTAGAGCTGTTCAAGCCTAGTACTTATAAGTACCCTGGGGAGGGATGAGAAAAATCACTTCTCATTAAAAAAAAGTTAATATTTTTAATTGAGACACAACTGTAGGTATTTATAGGGTATAGTGTGACATTTCAGTGCATGCACACAATGTCTAATGATCAGATTGGGATAACCAGCCTATCCATCACCTCAGATATGTCATTTCTTTGTGTTGGGAACATTCAAAATTTTATTAGCTTTTTTGAAATAATCAGTTAATTGTTGTCAACCATAATTATCCTACTGTGCTTTCTGTAACAGGCAGCACTTGGCATGGGGAGCGTGGCCTTCTGAGGAGCATGTCAGGACAGATAAAGATGCTGGAGCCTGGCAGCCACCAAGGCCACCTCAGACAGCCATTCTGCTTCCTCATTTGCATTGTGCAGTCGGTTCCTCACATGACAATAACACCGGCTGGGGGGATTTGACAAGCACAGGTTACCCTGAAGGTGAAAGCAGAAAATGCTCTGAAGACAAATCATAAAAATGGTTTCACCCCGTCCAGAGCTGTCACAAACTGACCCAGCTCTCCAAAGATGCTGACTTATTTCTGGAAGGGCCTTTCAAGCTACCAAAGGGGTACCGGTCTGGTCACTCTACATCCCGTCCCTCCAATTATCCCATCTTTTCTTCTACCTATTAGCTCCTTGGTGTAAAAGAATATGGAAAGAAGAGCCTTTTTAAATGGGGGGAAAGAAAGAAAGAATTTCCTTATTATGGTGTAAATATAAGAGGATTACAATATCCCATCCCCAACCACACTGGAGGGGCTGGGATTTAGCTCAGTTGGTAGAGCGCTGTGCTGCAGTCTCTGAGGTCCTGAGTTCAATTCCCAGCACCCCGAAAATGGAGAAGGACCTGGCAATCCACTCCCAAGACAATCCCGAAACAATCAGCCACTGAAAACCCTATGAGGGTCGCTATGAGTCAGATACCGACTTGACAGTATCTAACAACAACCACCACCACCACACTGGCTCAGAGAAAGGCAACATCCTCTTTCTGTGCTCCCAAAAGACACTTCGTTGTGTCCCCACTCTACTTTTATGTCATCATTTAACACATGATTGTACCTACTGATTCCTAGGCCAATTTGTCTCAACTAGACCAAACTCATCCAGACAGGGTAAATGTGTCCTCCACATTTTCAGCAAGCAACCCTAGCCTCAAGATCTAACAGATAGGACCCTTAATAAAAGTAGTCAAATGAACAAACATAGGACATAAGCTCCCCAACATGGAAATGTGAATCCATATTTTTGATGTGTGTAAAGAATCCAAAGTACCTCTTAGAGGACCTAGGCACTGTGGTAACTTAAAGTCCATGGGTGTACATTTTATGGTGCTATATAACACACGACCTTTAAGTCTTTATGAGCTCTGGTAGTAATTTACAAGAACAACTGAAGAGGAGACAGGAAACTCTAGGCACAGCCTTAAATAGGGAAGCAGAGGAAGGGAGGGTCCAGGAAGAAAGCCAGAGCCTGGGAATATGGAGAACAATGATTTGCTCCAGGCATGCTTTATTCAGTTTCCATTGTCCTTCATTACACCAGCAAGGATGGAAGAGGAGCACTCACTAATAGCAACACCAAACAGGCAGTAGTAGAGCCATGGCAGCTGAGCCTTCCTTCCATGAAACTCCCCATCAGTCTGTCCTGGAGGAGAGAGGCCTCGATCATATGAGCAGTAAGATGGCATGGGATGTCACTTCTAGGAAGGAAATAAAATCTATAACCTAGCCTTTGGAGCTTTATGGTCCACATACGAGTAGGTAACTCAAGAGTACTGCCACTGGCAAAAACACAAGGCCATTTACACAGCCTTGGCAGGCTTTCCTGTTTATTCCAACAACTTCCCAGCACACCCCAGGGGAAGTCAGTACTCACCCTGGGCAAACACAACCTATCAGAGCAAATCCAGATCATCCCACTCTCCCCACCCAAAATGCCTATGTCATTCACCTCACAGGATGTGGCCCCTATGCCTGGCAAGTCCTGCCCAATTCCTCCTACTCATGTCCCAACCCAAATGCAGGGTCACTCTATGGAAAATATGCTCCCTCCTTTCCCATGGCCATAACAACTGTCTGAAATTACCCAGTTTACTTTGTTTACCAGAGTAGAAGCTCCATGAGGGCAGAGAACTGGACAGTTGTACTGACAACTATATTCTTCGTGATAACAGGGCTGAGCGTATAGTAAGTGCTCACTTACTCCCTGAATGAGTGAACAAACAGAGAGGCTAATGCTAAGACAGTGTAAAGCAAATGACACTAGCCCTGCATCAAATTGTTTATCTGATTACACTTCAGTGGTAGGGGACAAAGAGTGGCTGAACATAGAAAAGAGGAGTCAATAGTGCTACTAACCGGCAGTGACCGCCATTATCCAGAGAGAACGCCTATGTCTCTGAGAACATGGTGTCACTGCAGAAACAGAAATTTTTAGAAGGATGCACAAAGGAAGAAAAAAACCAGGGATCTCTAGAAAGCTCTGTCAGAGGTGTTTGGACTAAAGGCCTCACTCCCTTGACGGAAAATCTGTTTAAGCCTTTCTGGCACAATGGTTCTAGTGTCCTTACCAAAATCAATCAGTTGGTCACATATTTCTCTACCAAGCATGGTGACACATACCTGTAATCCCAGCAATCAGAAGACTAAGGCAGGAGAATCACAAGTTTGAGACCAGCTTGGCCTATGTAGCAAGACACTGTTTCAGGAGTATGACTTCTAAGAAAATAACCTAAACAACATTTGGAGATGCTAAAATATCACCTTGGGGTTGGGGTTTAACTCAGTTGGTAGTGTGCTGCTCTGCACTCTGAGGCCCTAGGTTGGATCCCCAACACTGCAGAAATGGGAGAAGCACACCTCCTGAAGCAATCTCGAAACAACTGGTCATTGAAAACTGAGGGCTGCTATGAGTTAGACCAACTCCATGATCCCTAACAACAAAATATTACCTACAAGACAGACAGAATTAAGCTTAACAATGAACTCCAATGTTAGTCTAAAAGCCAACCCTTCCAAACCTCTTGTTGTTGTTGTTGTTGTTGTTGTTGTTGTTGTTGATATCAAGTCATGTGCGACTCATAGCGACCCTCATAGGGTTTTCAATGGCAGATTGTTTCGGGATTGCCTTGGGAGTGGGTTGCCACATCCTTCTCCCATTTTTGCAGTGCTGGGAATCAAACTCGGGACCTCAGACTGCAGAGCAGTGCTCTACCAACTGAACTAAATTTGGTCAAACAGGTCCTACTGGCATTTGTCACTCTCTGCCACAATGTGGGATCAGATCAGATCAGACCAAGCAGAGCAAATCTCATCCCAGCAATAGGGGACAATTGAAACCAGACCACAAGATGGTTGATCAGTGATGTCTTCAGAGGAAAGTATCCAGAGACAAGGGGGACAAGTGTCAGAATCAGAATGGAATCACACTGGGGATGGTGGTGGATACCTGTAATCCCAGCACTTACAAAGCTGAAGCACGAGGATCATGAATTTGAGGCCAGGCTCACCTACACTGAGAGATCCTGTCTCAAAACAACAAAAATGGAATCATCTATGCCAGCCCCTCCAAAAGTAACAAAAGCCAAGAGGTTAAGAAGAAGGGGTTCCTTTGTATGGTTGCCTGACATTAAAGCCCTTCCCTGACTTTAGCTACCTCCCATATTCTGCTTTGTAATGCTGCTTCTGCTTTTAGGCTTAACATTGGGCTCTTTAAACCTGTGCTTTAGCCAGGAAGCCTACAAAGCCAGATAAACCAGATTAGCCAGCATTCAAATTCTTTCAAGATTGAGAAATGTTCAAATACAGGGGTGCGGGGAGATTATAACAGGTACCCATAAACTGCTTTGGCTAAAAAGCATCAACACTTCACTTGGACCCACATGTTCCTGTTCCTGAACCGAAGAGGTATCTGAAGGTCTCCATTCCTTGTCCTAACCCTGAAGCCACTTTGGATTTGGGGAGCATTGATCTATGAATTTTGATGAGAGATTCAAACTACCCCTTTAATGGTAACAACTTCCTGGGTCACCCTCTGGAACCAGAATTGAGATAATGGTCAACCAGACCACACTCGGGCCAGGACTGCTCTGTTCTGCATTCCTCTGCCCCTGACCCTAACTCATCCTCCACTAAAACCTGAAGCTCAGTTCAGTTCCCCAAAGACAGGCTTGGGTTCCCAACACTCCTTTATCTGCTTCTTTTCCCAATGTGTACATGGATTAAACCTTTCTCGTTGTTCAAAAACAAACATAAAAAACAATCACATCATATTTCTGGAATATTCCCCAAAGTTATGACTTTCTCAGCCTTTATGAGGGGTGGGCTGTCAGCTACAACAGTCACCAGTACCCAAATATAAGACTTCGGAGAAGTACTAAGTAATTCTCAATTTCAAAGAGGTTGAGATGAGAGAAAAAAATGAGTGTTCAGGTATTCCCAAAATGTACTTTTAATTACTGGTTTCAAGATTCTAATTGTTCATGGCTGTTATTTTTGTTGGACCACTGAAGCTCCTTGTGGGCAAGAACATGTTCATTTCTGCCACTTGCCCCACTTTCTCAGAGAGCATAAAATTGAAACTTGCTTTCCCAAACTTAAGCAGAACTAATGAGCAACAATGGAAAACTAGCCAGTATACCCAGTATGCACAGGCGTTCTCCAAACAAAGGATTTGGGGGGAACCTTCCTAAAGATAAAGTCTCAATAAGGGAGGGGGGAAAATGCAAAGAATTCTGGCGAGTCCTAAAAAGAAAATCATGAACAACCAGAAGAAAATCACAAAATGAATATTTGAATCATCAGTTGAGAAAAAAAAAATCACACAATACTGAGATTTGAAAGTCGATTGCTGACATTGTTAGGTACCATCAAGTCAGTGTCCAACTCATAGTGACCCTGTGCACAACAGGCAAAACAGTATTATTACTGCTTCTCTGCTATTCACAAGGTTTTCAATGGCAGATTGTTTTTTGGGAATGGGTTGCCAGATCCTTCTCTCAAGCCTATAGCACCTGGTGCTCCCAGGTGGTCTCCTATCTAAGTAGTAACCAAGCCCACCCCTGCTCAGCTTTCCGAGATGTGATGGGATCTGACGCCATAGTACTATGGCTACAGGCTTGAAAGTTGATAGGCCAGTCTAAATAGGGATTTAATGCTCCATCCTCAGAGCCCACGGTGGAATGAAATACAAGCTACTGTTTCTAGAAAAAGAAAAAAGAACAAGCAAGGAAAACATAACTATAGCTAGCCCTGAAACAAGGGCCTCAGGTCACCAATCAGTCACAGCTTTCACAGCTCTGTCCTAACTCCTGTGGAGACTCTTACCCCTCCCTAGAGACTTTGCCTCCCAAGCTACAGAGTTCTATCAGCAAACAAGAAACCCTCCAGCTTCTTAGAAGTAAAAGAGGAAAGGCAGAGATGTGCAATCAAGGAAAGAAAGGAAGATAGTACTCTAGGAACTTAGTCAAATTATGCAGAAAAGATCTTCCTAAGAAATAATAGCTCAGCATAACAACTGCAGAATGGAGTTTAATGTTTACTTTCAGATCTATCACCAATTTTGGAAGATATCAAAGTATTTAATTTCTCTGAAATGGTACACATGCAACATTTCCTGGTGTGCTAATTTTTACCTTCTGTTAACCAAAATGTTTTAAGACAACTTAATATGCCATGAGAAAACACTTCAAGGGAGCTGTGGAGTCGCACATGACTGCCATTCATTCACAAAATAAATTTTCATCTCTCTTCTATTTGCTCAGTGTCAGAAGCATCCCAATACCTGACATTTACAAAGTTAAGCTGAAATATAAACTCATCGATGGAAGAGAAACCATGATCTAGTTACCAAGAGTTCTAAGCAGAAAGATGAAAACTACAAAGAAATGGTTCCCACACCTGGCCCATTATCTAACCCAGATGTACTCCACTTCTGGCATCACTCTAAGAACCTACTTCAGTTGGTCTACTACCGTGAATCACAGGAACCCACAAATTTAACCAGTCTCTTCTCTAGATGATTTTGCCCAATAGGAATCCTACAAGCGGCTGCAATAAAGAACATGGTAAGCCTGAGCTGAGTGTGTTAACGACACCAAGGAATTCGAGGTTGGCAAGTTGCTTTTCTGAAATGTCCCAAAGATCTTATTAACTCAGCCACCTTGTCCAGATGGTCCGAGATAGCCAAGCTTCATATCCAGCTGGGCTCAAGAGTGAAATGTATCATCCAGCCAACTTCTTGGGCATTGCTGTAAATTGGCTTGGTAGTTCTGAAGAATGATGGCTCAGAATGCTGGCAATCGACAAAGGTGGACAGGGACTGGAGCAAGTACCCCATACCACAGGGCATGTGAATTGCCAATGATAGCAAAAATTACAGAACGCAGCTGGAATTTGGCTGATAGGCTCAGTGTGTTAGAAGGAGCAAACAGAGCTTATAAAAAAATTTCATGAAAACCATTTATGACAAACCTACAGCCAACATTATATTAAATGGAGAAAAACTTAAACCATTTCCTCTTAGATCTGGAACAAGACAAGGATGTCCTCTCTCTCCTATTCTATTTAACATAGTAATTGAAATCCTCACCAGGCAATCAGACAAGAGAAAGAAATCAAAGGGATACAAAGTGGCAAGGAAGAGGTCAAATTATCCTTATTTGCAGATGATATGATCCTATATCTGAAATACCCCAAAACCACAACCAGAAAACTCCTAGAACTAATTAACTCCTTCAGCAAAGTCGCAGGCTACAAAATTAACACACAAAAATCAATAGCTTTTCTTTACACCAGTTCCAAACAGGAAGAAAAGGAAATTTCAGGAAAAATACCATTCATGATAGCCCACCAAAAAATTAAATACCTTGGAATCAATCTAACCAAATACCCTTCAGATCTCTACAAGGAAAATTTCAAAACATTAAAGAAATAGCAGAGGACACTGCAAAATGGAAAGACCTCCCATGCTCTTGGATAGGGAGAATTAATATAGTAAAAATGGCTATCCTACCAAAAGCAATCTATAAATTTAATGCAATACCCATTAAAACTCCACTGACTGACTTTACAGAAATAGAAAAAATGATCCAAAAATTCATATGGAACCACAAAAGACCACATATAGCCAAAACACCTTTAAGCTGCAAATCTAATGCAGGTGGAATCACAATCCCTGACTTCAAACTATACTACAGGGCAGTGGTTGCAAAAACAGCTTGGTACTGGCACAAAAATAGGCCCAAAGATATCTGGAACAGAATAGAAGACCCAGATATACCTCAACACACCTACAGCCACCTTATTTTCGACAAAGGAGCAAAGCAAGTAAACTGGAAAAAGGACAGCCTCTTCAACAAATGGTGCTGGGAAACATGGTCATCCACATGCAGAAAAATGAAAGTGGATCTGCATCTCTCAATATACATGAGAGTTAACTCAAAATGGATAAAAGATCTCAACATAAAACCAGAAACTTTAAAACTTATAGAAGG
>VMDO01001113.1:0-69043 GCA_007922755.1 Pedetes capensis | reverse complement strand
AGGAAAGGATTTCCTTAATAGGACTCCAATGGCTCAAGAAATTGCAACAAGAATAGATAAATGGGATTACATGAAATTAGAAAGCTTCTGCACAGCAAAAGAAACAATTAACAGAGTCAAGGAAACCCCCACGGAATGGGAAAAAAATCTTCGTATTTTATACATCACATAAAGGTCTAATTGTTGTTGTTAGGTGCCGTCGAGTCGGTATCCGACTCATAGTGACCCTCATAGGGTTTTCAATGGCTGACTGTTTCGGGATTGCCTTGGGAGTGGATCACCAGGCCCTTCTCCCATTTTTGCGGTGCTGGGAATTGAACTCAGGACCTCAGAGACTGCAGCGCAGCGCTCTACCCACTGAGCTAAATCCCAGCCCCCAAAGGTCTAATTACTAGAATTTATAAAGAACTCAAGAAAAAAACTCCCAAAAAAACAACCCAATACACAAATGGGCAAAGGAACTGAGTAGACAGTTCTCAAATGCAGAGGTCCATAAAGCCATGAAACACATGAAAAAATGCTCAGTATCCCTAGCCATTAGGGAAATGCAAATTAAAACAACTCTGAGATTTCACCTTACACCAGTAAGAATGGCCAAGATCAATAAAATGAACAACAACAAATGCTGGCGAGGTTGTGGCGAAAAAGGAACACTCTTACATTGTTGGTGGAGCTGTAAATTGGTCTAGCCACTGTGGAAATCAATATGGAGATATCTTAAAAAACTGAAAATAGATCTACAGTATGACCCAGCTATAACACTACTGGGAACTGAAAATAGATCTACCGTATGAACCAGCTATAACACTACTGGGAATTTACCCAAAGTGATATGTGTCATCATACCACCGAGACACCTGCATCTCCATGTTCAATGCTGCACTTTTCACAATAGCAAGGATATGGAATCAACCAAAGTGCCCTTCAACAGAGGAATGGATAAAAAAACTATGGTACATATACACGATAGAATACTACTCAGCAATCAAGAAAAATGAAATAAGGTCATTCGCAGCAAATGGATGGAATTAGAGAAAATTATTTTAAGTGAACGAACACAGCTCAGAAAGAGAAACACCACATGTTCTCACTCATATGTGGGAGCTGAATCAAAATTATAAGAAGGAAAAATCCTATTCAAAGGTCAGATCAAAATAAAACGAAAAAAAAAGCTAAGAATGGTATCAATATAAATGGTCTAGAAAATGCATACAATTGTTCTGACAAGATAAAAACAAAGTTCACTATAGGAAAAGTTTCTATCTTAAACAGAACTGGAACCATATAGAAAAATATTACCAAGTAAATGTTAAAGACGACTTAGATGGGGAGGGTGGGGAGGGGAGCATACAAGAGGGTAAGGGGGCACCTCTATGAATAATGTACATCAAAATGCATATGTGGAAATGCCACAACGAAAAGCATGTCAGAATGAATCACATTAAGGTGAACATTAAAAATTTCCAATTAAAAAAAAAAAAGTGTTCCTTTCTTCGATACAAAGAACTCTGGCTACCCTTCTTGGCTTCTCAGGGCTTCAAGAACCTTTTAGTTCCAGCCATCAAATAGCTTCTACTTCAGGTGACAAGGCTTTGGACTGTTAATCCCATGGAACTGAGAATTCAGCAAACTATCTGGCATCCTGTGCAGCCAGGTGGCAATGTGATGAGATTATGACCAATGGCATATAAGTAGAATAAATGTGTAGATTCTAGGTCACTATCTCCCTGTGCCCTACCTCCTATCCTTTCCTCTCTCTTATCTTAGGCAAAGGAGAGCAACAATGGAGATGACAGAGCCACAGCTGGAACAAGCCTGACCTCCTAACATTTTCCCAGAACACAAATGCCATTCTAACAGACAGTAACAGAAAAGGAAACTGAATGCTACCTCACTTAAGTCTCTATTGTTCAGTTTCTGTTAGATCACTGGAATCCATATCCCAATACAGGCTCTGAACTATTCGGAATATGATAAGAACCACTGATGGGCCAAACGTGGCATACACCTGTAATCCCAGCAATTTGGAGATGGAGGCAGGAAGATCATAGGTTCCAGGTGGGAGGCAGCCTACATAAATTTGTGAGACCTTATCTCAAGACAAAATGGGGGTGTGTGTGTGCAAACCAGTGGCAGATCACTTGTAAACTATGTGTTAGGCCCTGGATTCAAACCCCAATACTGCCAAAAAGAAAACACTGATTGGAAGCCATCCCTTCACACTCCTTCACCTCCACAGATATTATCTTCCACTGCAAAGATCAGTCAGTTAGACTAGGAGACTCAAAAGTCTCTAATCCCAACCCTCAAATTTTAAGTGCTAGATCCACAAAAAAAGATGAGCTTTGCTCTTTTGGCCAATCAGTGCTTCAATTCACCTTTTGAATTAAATTTTCTACCAGTCTCTTACACAGATTTGCAATTTCTAGAAAATCAAGACAGACTCAGAAGAGGGCATGGAACAAGGGACATCACTGCTGATGTCAGATAGATATTAGCTAAAAGTAGAGAATACCAAAAAGATGTCTTATGTTTTATTGATTATGCAAAGGCATTTGACTGTGTGGATCATAACAGAGAATGGATAACACTGCGAAGAATGGGCATACCAGAGCACGTAATTGTACTCATGAGGAATCTGCACATGGACCTGGAGGCAGTCATTCGAACAGAATAAGGAAACAATAGCCTGGCTTAAAGTCAAGAAAGGTGTGTGCCAGGGATGTATCCTTTCACCATACCTCTTCAATTCATATGCTGAACAAATAATCTGAGAAGCTGGACTTTATGAAGAAGAAAGCCAGATCAGGATTGGAGAAGAATCATTAAAAACATAAAAATGTTATGCAGATGACACAACTCTGCTGAAACTGGAGGATTTGAAACATTTACTGATGAAGATCAAAGAGCACAGCCTTGCCGGGCACCGTGGCGCATGCCTATAATCCCAGTGGCTTGGGAGGTAGAGGCAGGAGGATCCTAAATTCGAGGCCAGGGGCAGTCTGCATAATTTAGCGAGACTCTGTCTCAAAAAAAGTAAAAAAAAAAAAAAAAAAAAAAGGTGGGAGGGGGCCTGGGGTGCAGTTCAGTGGCCCAGCACTTGCAAAGTATGCAAGCGTGAGGCCCTGGGTTCAACTCCCAGTACCACAAAAAAAAAAAAAAAAAAAAAGAACACAGCCTTCAGTATGGGTTGCACCTCAACATCAAGAAAACAAAAATCCTTACACTTGGGTCAGTATTTAACTTCATGATAAACAGAAGTGATTGAGGTTGTCCAAGATTTTTCTTTACTTGTTCTACAATCAACATGCATGGAAACAGCATTCAAGAAATCAAAAGATGCACTGCATTGGGGAAAGCTGTCGCATAAGATCTTTTTAAAGTGTTGAAAAGTACAGATGTCACATTAAAGATGAAGGTGTGCCTGATTCATGCCATGATATTTTCAGTCACATCATATGGTTGTGAATGCTGGATGGTGAATAAGAGAGGCTGGAGAAGAATTGATGCTATTGAATTATGGTGGTGGAGACAAATACTGAATATACTATGGACTGCCAAAAGAACCAACAGATCTGTCCTAGAAGAAATGCTACCAGAGTGCTCCTTGGAAGCAAGGATGGCTAAACTGCATCTTATGTATTTTGGACATACTGTCAGAAGAGACCAATCCCTGAAAGAGGACATGTTTGGGACAGTGGCAAGCCAATGACAAAAAAGACCCTCATCTCTATGAGTTAGACCCAACTCAAAGACACTTAACAACAACAAACCAGTTTCTCTGACATAGATTATCTCCACCCTAGAGATTAACAACCCCCATGGTGCATGACACTGATCCATTGTGTACTGGGGAATATTTAAGATCAGAGGCCATTAAAGTAAAATAGGTGTGATTTCCACAGTTACCAATAATACTGCTGGACACTAGGCTTAAGCAACCCACTACAGAAACAACTGCATGTGGATCCCACACATTCCTAATATGAAAATCCGAAATGTTCCAAAATCTGAAACTTTGACCACCACCATGATGTTCAGGCTTGGTGGAGGAGTCAGCATGTCAGAATTCACCTCAATGACTTGATCAAGACTGCACTCTCCCTCCGCACCCTGGTGTATCTAGACCTCCTAGGCGAGACCAAGCAGGATGGCAGGATGAAAACTCTTAGGGTCTAAACATCCCCCAGCATTTATTTTGTTGAGTATAAGCAAAAGATTTGAGTAAGTCAAACAGAATTACTGCACAGTACAGCAACAGGCACTTTATTTTCAAGCCACTGCCCAACTAATGGATGAACTTAAAGATAATATCCTACTGCCTGCCTCCTCCCTACTGACCAAGGTTTGTGGCAAGAATGAATGACAAAATACAACAGAAGTGTTCCTACAGCCATGAGCACCATTTTTTTCTGGTCATCCTCAAACTAGTACCTGTAAGCATCCTACTCTGCCTAACATGGAGGTAGAACTATGTTTTAAAACTATCATTGCAGACAGCTGAGAAGAAACTTACTCTTCTCAGAACCTGACACAACAGATTGTCTTTTTAGGGATACATATTTATAGTGATACTAGTAATAAAACTAATTCAACTCACAAGCAATTATTCCATAAAGTGTCACTTCTCCTTTCTAAAATCAAAAGATGAAGAGAAAAAGAAACAAATGCAAATCCCTACTGGTAGAGTTTTGTGTGGAAGGTGCACAGAACGAGTCAAGAGCAGCTCAAGGTTTTGACCAAATGTCTGTTCATTAACCTGGTAGGACACCATCTGGCACCCACGTCCAGCAGAAGATATACTGCTTGGGATCAATTCTCAACAGCAAGCAAGTTTATTTTTATCCTTTAAATTTTTATGCACAAAACTACAAGGACATGAATGTCTGCATTAGGCATGCCAAGGACATTTAACAAGAGTGGAAAGTGGGATCCAAAAACGGGATCTAGCAAAAGCCGGCTTTCATCACAAGTGATTAAATACTCTCCAAGCAAACCCACAGGGCCTCAGCCAGAAACACTCAAAGAAACCATGAAGACTTTGGGCATGTGAGGGAGAGGAAACTGCTCCAGACCACTGATACCAGTGTTGGAGGGGCTGCGCCATATCAGCTGGGGTCTGCAGAAGGCCTCAGGGGCATGTCCACCACCACTTACGCACAAGACCAACCAACTTCGAGGTGCTAGGAACCCCTGTAACCTGGGCGCCTCTGCCTGGTTCTCCCTCTGGGGACTGTTCTCTTGGAACCTAAGATAACCAACCAGCATATTCTTTTTCCAAGTGAAGTTGCTACTTATTTTCTCTGAAACATGATACTTGTTCAATGCCAAAAATTTAACAAATCCTGAAGAAGCACAAAGGAAATTTAAAAATCAGTAATCATTCTGCCACCTACAAATATCTACTGGTAAGATTTCAATGTGAAATACTATATATTCTCAAATCTAATCCATACGCTTTCAACCGTTTAGAGGGCTACAAAATCAGATGCAGATTACAACTGCAGGAGAGCTCTTTACTGCATATGGTATGGATTAGTTTTGATAATATACAGTACATCATCCAAATACATGAAGTGTGTGTGTGTGTGTGTGTGTGTGTGTGTGTGTGTGTGTGTGTGTGTGTTTGGTACTGGGGGTTGAACCCAAGGCCTCGACTTTACATGCTCTGCAAGTGCTGGACCACTAAGCTACACCCCAGCCCTTTTTTTTTTTTTTTTTTTTTTTTTTTTTTGAGATGGGGTGGTCTCGCTAAATTACACAGACTGCCTCTGGTCTCGAACTTGCAATCCTCCTGCCTCCGCCTCCCGAGCTGCTGGGATTACAGGCGTGCATCACTGTGCCCAGCTATATGAAATATATTTATCGATATATCTATATCTCCATATGTATCTCCACGTATATGAAATATTTATCTGTTTCCATGGGTGTTGACTGTAGAACAAGTAAAGCAAAATCTTGGACAACCTCAATCATTTCTGTTTATCATGAAAAGATAGTGCATGTGTATATATACACACATACATCCTATATATATTATCTACACATACATGCCATGAAAATATTATACTTGATTTCTTATAACCTACTTTTTTATATCTTAACACCTTCTCCCCAAGATAAATATATTTTGACCACAATTTAAAAGCACAGTACTCCATTGCACATACATATATAATATTTTGCTTAACTAATCCCATGCAATTGGCCATTTAGTTTGCTCTTAACTTTTCTATGTAAAAGTTAATTTTATTTTTATTTTTTTGGCTAAGTTGCCTGGGCTGACCTCAAACCTGTAATCCTCCTCCCTCAGCCTTTTGAGG
This sequence comes from Pedetes capensis, assembly GCA_007922755.1. Classification (NCBI taxonomy): domain Eukaryota; kingdom Metazoa; phylum Chordata; class Mammalia; order Rodentia; family Pedetidae; genus Pedetes; species Pedetes capensis. Next base: position 62,720 of record VMDO01001113.1, on the reverse strand, counting down.
AGCTGAGATTACAAGCATGCATCACCACGTCTGGCAAGAGTTAATAAATGTACTCTTTTTTAATGCAGTACTGGAGATTGAACCCAGTGCCTTGTGCATGCTAGGCAAGCACTCTACCTCTGAGTGATAGCCCCAGCTCTTTAATTTCATACGTTTCCTTAGAATAAAGGAAATATCTGTTAAAATAAGAGAACTTTTAGGCTTTTGGAGTAGTAATAGTCCCACATTTCTTTTTAAAAAGTGGTACCACTTTGTATTTTCCACTGGCAAGATTCAAGAGTGCCCATATATCCCATGCCCTCCAAGTTTCTATTTTACATATTTGTTAATTTTAAAATGTTGCAAATCAGACGTAAACAGCTACTACTAATAAAAACCACAACCAAAACACTTACTATGCACTTACTATGTACCAAGCACTGTTATGAGTGGAACTATATCCCTAACCACCACTCTATGGATGGAGAAACTGAGTCACAAGGTGGTAGATAATTTCTCCAACTGGTAATAGGAGGTGCTGGGGTTTGAACCCAGGTAATCTGACAGAATCTAGGCACTTAACCACTACATCATATAATTATACCATGAACTATCCATCTCAATGAATGAGAAAAAGCGTCAAATTAATAACTAGCAGAGGGATCAGTGGAAATCCATCTGGCTGATAACACTGTACTTTTTATTTACATGGTCAGCATCAACCTTTGTAGGGAAGTCCCCTAAGTGATGAACATAGGCCTCTGTTTACCAACCCAAACTTTCCATTAGCTCATTCATCAAAAAGTTGTTGTTAGGTGCCGTAGAGTGGGTGTCCAACTCATAATGACCCAATGTGCAACAGATGAATCACTATTGTTGCTTCTCTGCTATTCATTGGGTTTTCAATGGCAGATTGATTTTTGGGAGCGGGTTGCCAGGTCCTTCTCCCAAGCCTACAGCACCTGGTGTTCCCAGGAGGTCTCCCATCCAAGTACTAACCAGGCTCGACCCTGCTTAGCTTCCAAGATCTGAGGAGACTGGATGCCACACTGGTACAGCTGCAGGCAGTCAAAAAGTAGCTGGGGTTTATTATTACTTTTGCAAGTAACTCTTTGCCCAGTCTGACTAGTCACATAAAAGGTTGTAGGCCTTTCCTTTTTTTAATACTAAAAAAATCATATGGAACTCAGCAATTCCACATCTGGTTATATGTCCTAAAGAACTGAAACAGGCACTTGAATAGATACTTGCGTGCTAATGTTCACAGCAACACTATCCACAAGAGACAAAAGACAGACATAACCCAAGTGTCCATCCATAAATAAATGGAGAGACAAAATCGGAGGCATGTATATAATGGAATATTATTCAGCCTTAAAAAGAAAGGAAGTTATGAGATATGCTATATGCTACAATATGGATAAACCTTTAAGACATCATGCTGAATGTTAAGACAACAGACACAAAAGGACAAATAATATATAACCTCACTGACATGAGGTACCTGGAATAGTCGAAAGAGAAGAAAAATAGAATGCTGCTTGCCGGGGCTAAGCGGTAGAGAATTTAACAACAGGAAGATGAAAATATTCTGCAGATGGATGGGGCTGGGAGCTGCCCCGCATTGTAATGTACTTAGCACCATGGAACTGTACATTTGAAAATGGTAAATTTTATGTTTTATGTTTTACCACAATAAAAACATATCCACAAAAATAGTTTAGAAGCAAGGCCTCCTGTGAGCTTTGCATCTAGTTAGAGAGCTACAGCCATTTCAGCCCTAACCAGATCCTCATATGCCCTTCTGGGTAATGTATGCCACAGTAATTGCAGCCAGGTAGGGAGCAGGGACGGCAACTTACTAAGATAAAAATGAAAAGCCTCTGGAAATGCTCAGGCTGTAATTGCAGAGACCCAGATGTACCGAGAAATGCACATAAGTGAGCAGTCCGGAGAAAAGGACACTCCAAGAAATAGACCGTAAGAGCAACACTTGCTACAGAAATCAGCATCCCTGGGAAATAGGTGACTTCCCTAAGGGCCACTGTGATAACAGGAAGGACCACGGGAAGGATTTCACCACAAGACTGCAGATCACCTGACCTCAGGCCTACAGTGGGCAAGAACATCAGGTGCAGAAATGCTGCCTTCCCCTCCATGAGGCAGCACCCCGTGTCTATCAGGTTTGGGGTGCACTACAAAAGGTACCTCTGGCAGCCAGAAAGATAGCTTATGAACAGCCAGCAACTTCCTGTCCTCAAATAGAGCATCAAAGAATAGCTTCAAAACCACATTTTTGAAAGACTGAAGCTCAGAAATACTCTTTGTGGCTTACTGTAAAATTCCAAAAGGCAGCATAATTACCATGCAACTAAAAAAAAGTTGTTCTAAAGAAAGGAAAGCTAGAGCCACGGAGGCTAATCACACGTTACTGGATTAGAGTAACAGTACCAAGACCAGAAGGGAGCTGGGCCTTCCTCCCAGGCCACCATCCTGTATTTTGCTACCTCACATATGACACTTCTAATGCATAATGAAGAATCTGAAGGGCCTTTGTCTCTGGATCCTAGAGCAGGCTGGGACCTCTACATTTTTGGAATTTTCTGAGTAATAAGACTGTCTGTTATTCATGAGCCCCTTGACTCACCCCTGAGCTCATACCAAGAGGTCAGGAAGTCACCAGAAAGACCAACCATGTCATCAGAGGTCAGGGCTCTGACCCCCCCCAATTGGGAAGTGGGGGTCTGTAGATTATATCGTAAACCACATTCTTATACTCAATCCTTAAGTAATGCCATCCCAATAAAAACTGTGGATGTTGAGCTCAGTGTAACTTCTGCCTGATAATGACGGATGTGCCAGGAAGGTAACATGCCCCAATTCCACAGGGACAGGGCACAGGTGCTCTGCATTCAAGATCCTCTCAGACCCTGGTCTGTTGTCTCACTTTATTTTGTTGATCTTGGCTTATATCTTTCATGATAAAATTAACTATAGGTAGAGTATTTCTCGAGTCATTCTAGCAAATTACCAAAACTTAGCAGGTCATGGGAACCCCAAGGATTTGTAGCCAGGCAGAAGTACAAATGGCCTGGAACCCCACTTGCAGCTGGCTTCTAAAGAGGGGACAGTCTTGTTGGGGACCAAAATCCTTTAACTTACAGGGTCCACATTTGCTCCAGGTGCTTTCAGAAGAATTATACTGCAGTATACAGAAGGTGTCAGAATACCCACTTCTACTTTCAGTCAATTCAAATGCTGTGCACTGGTTCAAGACCCAGGTCCACAAAACACAACTTTTATTTGAAAAAATTTATGCCAATTTGAAATGACTACAAATCTTCTCCCACTTAATAGTAGCTAAACGATTTGGAGGACTTTCTTAGACACAGCTCTAAAACCTACCTGTAATAACTCACTCCTCATGGCAACTTCAAAGGATGGGTACTGTTGTTATTCCCACTTTTCAGATGAGAGCAATGAGACACAAGCAGGTTACGGGATGAAGTGCAGCAGGTTCCTCGGGGCTGGACATGATGATTTGCTATCTTGATACAGAACACCTGGAATGACCTCAGGGACCTTGGCCCCGAAGTCATGGCAAGGAAATGAGCAAAACTATACAGCATAGCTAGGTGTGTGGTAACAATAATGGAACTATCAGAATTTTCTCAAAGAGGAGAAGAGAGGTCACAAGACCGTCCTCTGAGACACCAATCATTAAGCCCCTGCTGCCCCAACTGCATGTAATACTAAATTGTATAGGAGAAGAACGATTAGCTGAGGATGGAACTCATCAATAGTGCAAACTTGAGACTTCTCAGTAGAAACTTCCTGGAGGGGTTCTTCCCCTCAGGGAAGCTGTATGTAAAGGCTGTGAGTTACACACACCCCTCTACGTAATCTCAATAAACTCAGGTTCAGGAATTTCAGCTTAATGCAATCCTTCCTTTGGTCTATCTGTATCCTTTTGGTTTTCACACAAGGGACTTGCCCAAGGTCACTTGGTAGAAGTACAACTGCTGGCTGCTCCCCACCTCCAGGGCCAATGGTCCCTACTCCCCTCCTCCCTCCTCACAAAAGCCACATGCCAATGTCCCGGGGGAAGAATGTGTGCTTTCAGATGACAGAGTTATCCAGCTCACACTGCAGCTCAATAAAATGAATTCTGCGAACACAGCACAGGAGAGGTTGACTATTTCCCTAAAAGTCTTTTCTAACAAAAACAGTAACAGCTGGATAGTTCTGGATGTAAATGAAAGTGACAAATTTCACTGCAATAAATGAACAGGTTCAAACTTATCACTTATCATCATCATCTCCCTTATTGTGGGCAGAACCTTTCCAGGGACCACCCAGGTCTCATCTCTATTTCTCCCATTATTTAAAATCTTAAGTGTTAAATACTTCCTTGCTCTTACTACACTCATATTATAGTTCAATGCTTGCCCTTCATTGAGTGTAGCAGTTAAAATCCCAGGTAGTCAAGATGGTAATTTTTCAAACGAAAATTATATAACCCAGTATCATTGGTTGTCCTTTTCCATTTCATTCATTAATTCAATAAAAATGTTGAGCACCTACTACATGCAGAGCAACATTCTAGACACTTGGGACATAGCAATAAATCTGCAAAGTCCCTGCAGGCCCTCATGATTCATTCCAGCAGTGGAGAGAGTCAAAGGAGGAATCAGTGAATACACATGTGTGAGCATGCACATGTGTCCATGTGTGAAATTTCAGGAAATAAGTGATATTAAGTAATAAGTGATAATAAATAAGGGAGGATCTGGGGGAAGAACAAGACAATTCAAGGAATGCAGTGAAATGAATCATGGGAAAGCCAATGGGAGATACAATCAGAGAGGACCACTTTGCATGAACAGATGTAGCCAGTCCCATGTCATCATCTCCCCTACCCTCACCAAAGCCCAGCCACCATCGCCTTACATCAGACAACTTTCACAGCTCTCTAACTGATCTCTTCCCTCTCAGTCTTGCCCCTTACAGCCAATTCTCTCCAAAAGCCTAAATATCTTTGTAAAACATTAATCCAATCAGGTCACCCTACTGCCTCAAAACCCTCCAGATAGGTCTGTCATAGTCGGAATAAAATCCATGCTCCACCTCCTGCCCAGCAAGGCTCCTCAGGTGTGTCCACCAGAACCACGCACCCTCCAAACTCATCTCCTGGGCCCTGCCGCCCCACCCACTCAGCCTGGAAGCTGGGTTAAGTGTCCCTATCTCAGAGACCTGCACATGCCACCAGCTCCTCTAGATTCTCTTTTTACTTAGCCACTAACTTGGCTCTCTGCTCCAGCTTCACTTCCTCTGGCCAACCCAATCTCAACTTGAGCCCTTGGCATACTGGACTGTTCTTCACAGCCTGTATGTCCATCTGGCCTGATTTGCCCATTTTTCTGCTTCCTATCTTTATTCACCTTCATATCCCCAGTGCCCAGAACCATGCTAGGTATAGAGTAGGGGCTCATTAAATATATGTCGGAGGCAGGGGTATGGCTCAGTGGTAAAATGTTTGCACAAGGCCCTGAGTTCCATCCCCAGCACCGCACAAGGCAAATATAGATAGATGACTATCAAACAAATCCATGACTTCAATGATGCCATCACTAACCAAGTTAGCCAGAGTAAATTCATGACCAAAATCCTAGGTAGCCCAGCTGTCCATACCACCTGTCCAAGGACAACACTGTTCCTGAAAGCTCAGGAGGCAACGTCTTCCACCCGCCAGAGTCAAGTCCTGTAATAAGCCTACCCTCTGATTCTGACTCTAAGAAGCCAAGAACTCCCTACAAAAATCATGACAGCCTAACACCCAAGCAAAAAGGCTAACCAACACTCCTTGGCTAATGAATTTCTCTAAATTGTGGGGTAAGTGGTGTTGCCAGCTCAAGTCCTTGGTTAGTAAGCGGTGGGTGGGCAGAACTTCCTAGGAAGCAGAAATGTCTTCAGTGCCTCTTTTCTTGCACAGACTTAGCCCTCAGCTAAAATTTTTACTGTGCCTTTATCATGTGGTGACTTCAGGATCAGGCCTGGGAGCATGCTGCCCCAAAAGGCAACACCTGTGTCAGGGAGCATCTTGCAGTGCAGCAGCAGGGATGAAAGGACCAGCCATCTTTCAGCCAGCTACTTTGTCAGCCTCAGCGCTTTGTCCTGCCAATACAGCTGCTGTGGAAACACAGCATGAAAGATTGGTGCTGGAAGATGTTCTGGCCTGGTGGAGGGGAGCTTTTGGCCCCGCAGTGGAATCCAAGTCTGTGTTGGAGGTGGGACCTCATTATGCACGGGGGAAGAAAACCACAGTGGGCTGGGGATGAACCTCAGGGGTAGTGCATGTGCTTAGCATGTACAAGACCCTAGGTTCAACCCCCAGCATTAAAAAAATAAAATAAAATAAAAAACCCTCACCCTCTCCTGAAGTCTGGTCCCTAAAGTGACCTGCAGCCTGTTGGATCATCAAAGCCAGCTTTCTTCCTTTTCTCTGGACAAAGTTGTCAACACTGAGGACAAGCTCTTGGTGGCTAAGCCTACTGACCTCAGGCCTAGGAATGTCCTTCTGACATGGCAATGTCACAGCTTGGCAAACTGGCAGGTTCTTTATATTCAAAAGCTACCCACCCAGGCAAGACCTTCATCATGGAAGGTGCTGCCCTATTGCTCGTCAATCTTCATGTCTCTCACAACGTGCCTCTGTTCATAATCCAGGGATCCTCAACTCTGAAGACAGCAGAGCCCCCAAACACCAAGGACTCTGAGGAGAATGCCAGCTACTTCTGCAACAAGGAATCTCTTCCAAATCAGGGACAATTAGGGGAAGCAACACCATGTTGCAGGCAGCAGCCTATGTCTCAGCAGAATGCAGAAATTACTACAACACACCTCTCTACTTCCATGCAGGACTAAGCTCTCCTTTGGTTATTCACTTTGCCACCCCCTAGCACTCACCAGCAGATAGGCAATTGTCAAAGATCTGAGTAATTTAGGAAAGACAGATTCAAAATTGGGAATGCTCTCTATTCGGCCACTGAATTTGTTTTTCTGGGCACTGAGGTGGGGGCCATATGACGTGATTCTAGGAGCTGAGTACCTGAATTAGTTACTCATCAAAATTACTACAGCTATGAAAAGGGATATGCAATATGCAGGGCCTTTGTTGGGCTGCACAGTAATCATGTAAATATGGCAATTAGTTTCCTTAAAGGATAAAAATTAATGTTGCTTTTATATACTCCCCCTTTTTTAGGCTTTTTTTTTTACTGATGTTTTCCTACATCAGCAATCAGTAGGGTAATCAACATCAATGTCAAGCATTTTCCCTAAGATATGCTCTCATCAACACCTTCGCATGCACAGCAGCATTCTAGTTGGAAAACAGGGGTAGAGAGGGCCAATAGCAAAGGCCCAATTCTCAGCCCACTGTATCCTGCAGTTTTGCTGACCACAGGGCTTTAGGACGAGGTGCCCCATACACTCAAGCCTTAATGCCGACAACTGCAGAGCACAGAAGTCTCCCTTGCCATGGAAGTGCTTGGCCCACAGGCCAGCCCTGCCTTTCATGCATGCAGACATTTTTGAGTACCTTTGTCAGGCACTGAGTGTAAGACAATGGAAAGACATTGATTCCTGCCCTCAAACTGTAGTGAGGATACAGTCACAGCAATTTTAATTAGGTGCCATTGAGTCAGTCTAATTCATACTGACCCTCATAGGGTTTTCAATGGCTGTTTTGGGATTGCCTTAGGAATGGATAGCCACAAGTCCTCCTCCCATTTTTGCAATGCTGGAAATCAAACTTGGGACCTCAGAGACTGCAGAGTGGCACTCTACCAGCTGAGCTAAATCCCAGCCCCAGTCACAGGAATTGGTGATTATAAAAGTGAACTCTATGTACTGGTTCAGGCTTGGGTTTAGCTCAGTTAGTAGAGTGCCACACTGCAGTCTCTGAGGTCCCAAGTTCAATTCCCAGCACTGCAAAAATGGGAGAAGGACCTGGCAATCCATTCCCAAGGAAATCCTGAAACAGTCAGCCATTGAAAACCCTATGAGAGTTGCTATGAGTCGGATACCGACTCGATGGCACCTAACAACAACCACAACAACATGTACTGGTTCAACGCCCACCCACTGAGACCTATTACGCAGTGGGCACCATTCTGGATTCTGAGTGCATGGTGGTAAACAAATCCAACTATGCATGATATGCACAAAGCACAGCAAGAACACAGAAGAAACATCTCTCTTCAGACCCAGGAGAATCAAGGAAAGCTTCCCTGAAAAGAAAAGCTGTCAAGATCCTGGAAGGAGCCTTGAAAGGTGGAATATGAGAGGGACCAGCAACCAGTCACTCGCTAGGGTACATTCACTCTGAAAGCCTGGAACATACGAGAGGCAGGAGAGGCCAAGGTAGATCTGAGGTGGCACAAGGTGAGCAGAGCCAGGGAGGCCACAGCAAGACTTTGCTCTCTCTTACAGTCAAAAGGTGACTTTGAAATCTCCTGATACCCGAGAGACACAACGCAACGCCCATCTCTGACAGAACTGGATTTTACCCTTTGCTGATGATGGAAAGCTTCATCATAAGCTTGAAAATGAAAATGGCAGGAGGGTAGCCGACTTGGCAAATGGATACAAACACATGTTCAAGAATAAGGTATGTAAGATTCTTCATAGTTCTAATTAAAGATGATGCTAGAAACCACCAAATGCAAGAAAAGAAAGAAAGAAAAAGCCTTTCACAGACAAGAAAAATTAAGTGACCTGAAAGGTAGCTTCCCAGGGACAACATCCCTGACTTAGCAATTTTGCTAGAACCATTTCATTTTCATCTCTGCTGGGACCAACTAAAGCCACCTGGCAAACATTTCTCACGTCCCGTGTGGTCTGCTGCCCACATAACACCCCAACGACAGCCATGACAGGCTCCAAACTTGGCCACTCATTCCTCAAGAGTGAGCCAGCAGCCTCTGACAGATCTAGAAAAAAGTAAGGATACATATCCTCACCATGCATGACAGCCACAGAGAATTGTTTGGTTTTTTTTTTTTTTTTTTTTTTTTTTTACATAATAGTTTTAAGTTAATTTAACAGCTCGATATTCCTGAATGTCTTCAGACCAAGTATTGAATTTCCACATCAGTGAAGGGGAATTTTGGATCTCTGTGGCCCCAATTTCAACTATTAAACATCCCATCCACTCAATTTCTATAGGTAGGACATGTTTTCTATTCACAAAACAGTATTCTGAATATAATACCCTGACATAATAAAACTACAATGCTGGGTTTCCAAGTCAAATCCAATTATAAGCTTCTCCATTGTGTATCCAACTTATTGGCCACACTTTAACCCTGTAAGTAATTCTAGCTTGCAATGAACTTTCATACATAAACAACCTCACATTTAATTTCTATATAATTATCTTCCTTCCAAATAAAGTTCCCCAGCCTAACAAGTGATTATAATGAGGTTGGTTGTCTATTTTTTCCTTATAGAAGCAACCATATTAAAGGATACCACCTTGTTTCTATTAATGAAGCCATGCCTGAAACAGGGAAATTAGCCTTTGATGTTTAATTGCCATGTTTAGCATATTTCAAATGTTTCCAGTTAGAATCAAAATGAAGATAGGGTAAAAGTATTATCTTTCTATAGTGTACAATTCCATTTATGTAACATACAAAAACAGGTGAGATGGAGCTGTGCTGCCAGAAGTCAGGGTAGGGGTTCCAAAGCTTGTAGGGCGGGTGACGGTAACAGACCAGGATGGTACATGAGGGGAGTTTCTGGGGACTTCAGGTGTTTTACAAAGACAGACTGCACCGGCTCAGAACTTCACTTCTATGTGGCATTTCAAAGAGCACCAATCAACAGAAATAGCTGATTGCTTTGTGAGGCCTGCTTTCATTCTCTTTTCATTTTTATTTCAAAAAAAACAAAAAAGGTCTACCATCCTAAGAGTGGCATACCTAATATAGGTGAAACCTGGCAGATTATTTCACATTCCCTCCCCCTTACAAAATTATTTGTAAGCCGGACACAGTGGCACATGACTGTAGTCCCAGTGCTCAAGAGGCCAAGGGACAAGGATCGCAGGTGCAGGGCCAGAGCCAACCTGCATATCTTAGTGAGACCCTGTCTCAAAATAAAAAGTGAAAAATGGGCTGGGAGTACAGCTCAGTGGCAAAGTGCTTGCAAAGCATGTGTGAGGCCCCGAGTTCAACCCCTGGGTACCAAAAAACGAAATAAAATTATTCCTAGCAATAATTGTGTAATAATAATCCATAACCATTACATTCTTCAATTACTCTTTAGGTTCAAAACCATTTTAAAACTTAATTTTAAAGTTATTTCTAATATTAAGTTAAATATTTCTCCTAGGAACTACAATAAGCACTTACCAAACAACACTCAGAGCTCTCAATTCTCATTTTTTTTCCCCCCACTTTTTGGCAGTACCAAGGGGTTGAATCCAGGGCTTCGCTCATGCTAGGTAAATGCTCTACTAGTACGGTGCATCCCAGCATCCCCCTTCTTTTAGTTTTAGTTTGTTTTTTGAGACAGGTTGCCTCTTTCCTTGAACTCACAATCCTTCTGCGTCAGCCTCCTGAGTCACTGGGATTACAGGCAGGTACGATGATGCCCAACTCCTTAAATTTTCATCATGCATTAAAAACTACCAGTAGAGCCAGGTGCTAGGGTACCCACCTGTAATACCAGCGACTCAGAGGCTGAGGCAGGAGGACCGTGAATTTGAGGCCAGAGGCAACCTGCACAACTTAGCAAGTCCCTGTCTAAAAATAAAAAATAAAGGGACAGGCGGTATGGCTCAGTGGGGGAATGCTTTCCTATTACATGTGAGGCCCTGGTTCCACCACCAGCACTGGAAAAAAACAAAAAACAAAAACAGAAAACCACTACCAAAAGTTACCCGATGACAGAAGAAACTCACTGTATCTTCGTGTTAAGCTGTGCTATCTTGTTTATTTTGCAAATTTCTATCTAAACACAGGAACACATAAGGGACAGAGACATGACCTGCACCTCTAGGAAGCACCAACACTTTTGAACTACTGGGAATTTATAAGACATGTTGGGGACCTTACTCAGTCCACAAGGGCCAGGGCCAGCAGCAGAGCTGAGAGTTCTGCGAATTAACTTCACCACGGAAGATAATGACTACTGAAGGGTAAAAACAAGATGTACTAATCCAGAGTATGTGTGCAAAATAGAGATGCTCTTCATTTAACAAGGTCATGTCTCAATAACTATTATAAGATGAAAATACTTTAAGTCGAAAAAGCATTGAATACCCTTTACCTACTGACCACCATAGCTTAGCAACACTAAGTGTTGCTTCCCCTCATGATCACACAGCTGGCTGGGAGCTGTGGCTCATGGCTGCTGCCCAAAAGCACCAGAGAGTATCATACTGCCTATCTCACTAGCCCAGGAAAAGATCCAAATTCAAAATTTAAGTAGTTTTTTACTAAACGCACATAGCTTTCACACCATTGCAAAATCAAAATGTCACTAGTTTGAACCACCTTAAGTGGAAGATTTTATTACATATGTGTACACATATACAAACACAATGACAGCAGTAATTATTCAGAACTTAAGTCTACAAAAGTACTGGGGTTTAGCTCGATAGAGTGCTGCTCTATGCACTCTGAGGCCCTGGGTTCAATCCCCAGCACTGCAAAAATGGGAGAAGAACTTGGCAACCCACTCCTGAAACAATCTGCCATTGAAACCCTATGAAAATCAAAGAAGTACTAATGTAGTGCTGGGCATGGCACAGTGCTGGGGAGTGTTTTGTTCTGTTGTATATAGGGTTACTATGAGCCGGACTCAACGCCACAGCACCTCCCAACAGGTACACAAAAGATTTTTTTTCAGGAAGTGCTCACAGGTTTTTTTTAGAATTGCCCACACATGGCAATAGTGAAAAAGCAGACCAGCTGAAGTCAGTTTGACTGCTTTTTAGCCTCAGTAGACAATGTGCCCCTTGGAGCTGCACCTGCAGAGGACAAATCTCACCCCACCCCACCCTCAGGAGGCAGCTGCAGCACAACCTGAGGCAAAAGAATCATGCAAACAAAAACCTTCCGAAGATGCAAAGTAAACATCCAGTTCGACACAAAACCATTTGTGCTGGACACATTAAAGGCAGCCCTTTCCATATGGTGGGTAGAGTGGGTTTCTCAGCCTCAGCACTCTTGACAATTTGGGCCAGATCATTCTTTGTTATGGGGCTATCCTGCACATCCTAGGCTGTGTAGCAGCATCCCTGACCTCTACTCACCAGAAGCAATAACTCCCTAAATCACCAGAATGCAACATGTCTTGTGAGAAGCAAAACTGCTCCCAGGAGCGAATCACAGAACACCTCAGGAAGGCTACACAAACAATCAGGCACACTGCTGACCTCTGGGGAGAGATTTTTTATATCGTACTCTGAATTTTAACAAGTACATGTACTTCTCATTCAACAAACACATGTACATACACAGAACATACTAGAGAAAGAAACAAGGCTGGAAGGCAGCCCTCTCAGATTCCCTCTCTTTTTAAAGATTTCCCTCCTGAACAGGAAAAAAAAAAATAACTTCTTTCCAAAGAGGTCATTCTGTCCGTGAAATTTTTTCTATAAACACAGAAGTGAACATTTAAAAAAATATATCCCCGGACCTTCCCTTGGAATCTCTTATCTTACACCTGACTACAGTTTTGTCCTGTGGGTTTTCCAGGCTGGGCTAAAGCAGAAAGGAAGCAGCAGATCTGAACGGCACTAGCAAGGCAGGCATCTGATCCCCACAGAGCTTACAGGAAAGCCAGACCCGATTGGTAAAGAGTGAGGGGCCAGGAGACAGCAGACCCAGGCCTGCATCTGTTCTGCTACTAACCCTGAAATGCTGATCAACTCACGGCCTCCCAAGATGCCAGTTATTTGCAAAATGGAGGTTAATGTGGCTCACAGGGCTGGTGAGCTAATCAATACAGAACATGTGGAGGCTTTCACACAAATGCCAGACATTACCACCTTTATTGCAGGATTGCACCCATCACCGTCCAGAGCTAACTGGTACCTTCACCAATAGGAGCCTTAGTCATAGCCTCAGGGTTGGTCTCAAGGACACGGACAGCAGCGTCAGAGGGCAGAAGAGAAAAGAGAAGAGGCAGGATGACACAGCCATGAAGAACAGAGGACTGGGGTGGGGGGTCCTGACACCACTGGCTGACTTTGGCAACCTTCCTGACTTCTTGACTTCTACTTGCCAGAGTCTCTCTATAAGCTATGGGTATAAGCTATAAGAATCAGGACAGCTGATTCGCAGTACTCAACAGTTGATAGGTGCCATTGAGTTGTGTCCGACTCATAGTGACCCTCATAGGGTTTTCAATGGCTGATTGTTTTGGGATTGCTATGGGAGTGGATTCCCACATCCTTCTTCAGTTTTTGCAGTACTGGGGATCAAACCCAGGTCCTCAGAGTGAAGAGCAGCACTTTATGTTGTTGTTGTCAGGTGCCATTAAATCTGTGTCCGATTCATAGTGACTCTACATGCAACAGGCAAAACAGTATTGTCCATGCTTCTCTGCCATTCATAGGGCTTTCAATGGCTGATTTATAAGGTGTGGATTTATAAGCTATGGATAATAGGGCAGCTGATTCACAGTACTCAACAGTAGTTTTGTTGTATAAAGGCACTGAGGACAATGGATTGGCAAATCCTGAACCTCTGCTCCTAGCAAATGTACAGGGTTAGGTTCTTGCAAGACCCTGCTCACAACATTTTCATCAACTGGTCAGTGCGTAACTTTGTTTCACATGTGCTTCTGTTTGAAGATGCCTAATGTCGTTGACTCATTGGCATGGAACTCATAACCACAGCACTCATGCCTGAATGAAGCTTATCTGTTGCTGTTGCTAGGTGCTGTCGAGTTATGTCCGACTCTCAGCGATCCTCACATGGTTTTCAATGGCTGACTGCTACGGTATTGCCTCAAGAGTGAATTGCCATGTCCTTCTCACACTTTTGCGGTGCTAGGAAACAAACCTGGGACCTCAGAGACTGCACAGCAGCGCCCTACCAACTGAGCTAAATCCCAGCCTAAAGCCAGTCTAGCACACATTTTTCTCCCTAAGGTACCTCACAGCCTTCTTGTGCTTTAGAACTATGCTTAGGGACTACTTCATGCAGCAAAGTCATCAAAACATACATATGTGGGAAGAATATGGCACTAACTACATGGAAGAAAGAATATCTGTTTACAACATGAGAACAGAAGTATGAAGGCTGAGCAGCCCTCTTCATTCGACCTGGAATTGTGGGTGCCAAGAAACTAAAAATTTCCTCTACTCTGTATGGCCATGAATGACCAGAAAAGCACTATGAGCACAGATGTGGAGATGGATTACAAGTTTACATGAGTACACAAATTCACAAATGCAGAAAGTTACAAATAATGAAGATGGACTACATACCTGCCATCAGAGTGGCTTAATGACTTGACAAATACAGATAGGAAACAAAACAAATATTAATGAGACAAATAGGTAAGTAAAGGATCCTACATGACAGAAACAGGAAGAAGGGCATTATCACTTACACGATAACAGAATGACAGAGCATGGAATGTTGCACAGGAGAAAGAAACAATCAAATGTCCTTTCCTAAAGCAAATTCTTGTTCAGTCTTTTCACCCTAGAGTTGCACTGTTGTGACAGCATCTCCCTTTCCTTGCCTTTACATCCACTCTCCACACACCTGGCCTCCCACAGCATATCCTAGGAAACTACCGTTCCCAAGCTCTGGGGCCAACTGGTGGCCCGTGGTGGGCAGGAGAAGAGGAGTAGCTGGGTCCCACTCCCCTATCTGCCTGGTGCATCTCTTCTAGGAACACAGCTCTCTCCAGAGGGTCCCACCACCTGTCTGGGATAACACTATCAACATCCTCTGCAGTCCCCAAGGACAGACATCTTCCTATGGTTACCAATCTCTGGGTTGCCACACATACTGTTTGGTAACTCACTTCTTCCATCACCTAAATGCTCAGTTTTCTGTATTAGGTCCTGTTTGAAATGTCTAGCCCAGTTTTCCTGACTGACCTGCTGCTAAATACTGGCTCTAGAAGATGTTGTGCTCTGAAATTTCCACCAGGAATCTTTCCCTATCACCCCTCCCCCCACACGCACCTGTCCCTCCCACCAAGTTTCCTCTCATCCCAGCTCTCTGGTCTCTCTGAATTGAGAGCAAACAAAAGGTTTTGCTTTGTGTTTAGTTCACTACTACAGGAAGAGAAAAGGCCTGCTTATAAGGACATCACCACTCTGTCAGCTTTTATCAATTTACATTATCTCTGCCACCTTTCAACACGGGCTCCTTCCTGGCTGCCCTTGCCCCAATGCAATCACTGTTCCCCTCCACTTAAGTGCTACTTACTTTTTAAGGACTGAGCATTACTCTCATAAATACCTTGATGATTAAAAAAAAAAAAAAAAAAGTCAAGCCACCACAAATGTAGCCCATGGCATATAGCCAATTCACTCACAGTCAGCATTAGCCATTCTGGGCTGCTGACTGTGGCCGTGCATGATCACTGGCCATTAATTCAGAGGCAACTTCCATTCTCTTCAAATTTCAATTGCTTCTTACCTCAGTGCATAAAAATGTCACACTAGACAATCATGCTCAGGCATAACAGACGCATAAATGAGCTCATTAGGATAAAAGAATGCAATAGTGAAAATGATTCTGGTCAATGAATCAGATAAGAAATGGAAAGGGCAGATGAGGGAAATGCCGGCGATGCACCAAAATCTAAGCACCCATCTTCCTGGGCACACAGGTTGCTCCATTTCCCAGCCAGGACGGCCAAGTGACTGAGTTCTATGAAATGGAATGTGTGTACACATTGATATTAACCAGTCCCTGGCCTGGGCAAAGAACTCTCCCATGTTGGCTCCACCATCTCTTCCCCCCATCCAGTGGGCTGGGATGACAATTACTGCAAGGTGGTCTGGAGGCCTGTGTTCAAAAAGTCAGGGCTTCTTTAGTCTGGGTCAATAAATGATTCCTTAAAAGAGGTCACATATACCTCACCAAACTATTCATTGCCCTAAAACTCTAAGTAAGGAAAAAACTGGATGCAAATGACTACACACACACACACACACACACACACACACACACACACACACGTGTCCATTTGTTACAGAATGATGCTGAAAGGCATGTGAGACGTCTGGTCAAGGTGGTCAAGGAGGTATATTCACTAATCCTGCAGCACATCCTTCCAGAAGGAATCCATTGGAACAAGGGATTCAGGAACAAGCGCCCCTACAGTCCCATACGTCCTGCCAGCAGGACAGTGACGTGTTAACCAACTACCACTTTCATTTCGGAGCATAAAAGCCAAGACCCAGGGAGGTCAGAGAGTCTGACAGTGCTCAAGGGCAAAAACAGAGCTCAGATCCCCATCTCTGAAGTCAGCACCACTCAAAAGGGACTCCACAGCACGGTGCCAGCCACAAAGTACTTGTTTCTGGCCTGTGAAGAGGTGAATACCAAAATGGAGGAAAAGTGTCCTAGAAACTTTTGAACAGTTTCCTAGAGTGAGTCATGTCTTTGAATCTAATAACGTAACCGGAGGCCTCAAGCTCACCATCCTCCTGCCTCATTCTACTAAGTACAGGGACTGATGACTGGTGTGCGCCACTGCACTCAGCTCAGTAACTTTTATGGTTACTAATAAATGAATTTCTAAAAATTTCTCCAATTCTCCAGAGTCCTACAACTCTTTGCCCAAAGTCCCAAGGCTACAGCACCCACCTCCCCATCTTCGCACCTTGCCTTTGTTATCAAGGTGATGCCCCTCTCAGCCCTAGGTGCTTCTCAACCTTCACTGTGTTCACTGCAGGCACTGATTGCTGTCAGCCACCTTAAGGCTCTGCCTAAAATGAAGAGTTAAGTGAATGCTTAGTCATCCTACCATACCCCCCAACTGTGTTCTGAGCTTAAGTAATACAGAAGTTGTGCCCAAAAAATGGCCAGGTAAAGGAAGCAATGGCTAGAAACCATCAGTGTGCCTTGCCCAGGTTAATTAACCTCAGGGAGGACCTTGGCCTGACAAATGCACTCTCTCCCTTGCTGGAAATCTGAAAAGCCAAGTAAAA
Source organism: Pedetes capensis (assembly GCA_007922755.1). Classification (NCBI taxonomy): domain Eukaryota; kingdom Metazoa; phylum Chordata; class Mammalia; order Rodentia; family Pedetidae; genus Pedetes; species Pedetes capensis. The sequence continues at coordinate 45,541 of VMDO01001113.1, read as the reverse complement.
TTGCCTTTACCTCCCACCTGCAAGAAGCTGATGCGCGGAAAAATCCCATACCCATCTTGAAGAGAAATCAGACATTATTTACAAAGCAAGTCACCTGTGACATCAAGTATAATGAACTATTATGAGAAGGGAAGAGATGAACATTAGCTCTGCCAAACATGCCCCACAGAATTACCTGCTAAAGGGAGTCCTGAACCAGCTGGAGAAGCAGGAAGAGAGGGAAAGAGTCATCTCACACATATACACACAGTCCTTGAAACTAAAGGAAGAGGGAAACTGTCTGGGTCCCTGGCAGACCACATCATTTACAACAGTGGTCCCCAACCTTTTTAGTACCAGGGACTGGTTTTGTGGAAGACAATTTTTCCAAAGATAGGGGTGGGGTGGTTTTCAAGACATGAGCTATAAATACAGATGAAGCTTTGCTCGTTGCACTGCCACTTACCACCTGTTGTGTGGCCCAATTCCTAACAGGCTGGGGAATCTTGATTTACAGCTTTCAGGTACAAAAGGGCAGTACTCTTAACATAAGCCAAAACATCTCAAAATGAGTAAGACACACATCATCAGCAAGATCAGAAAGGCAGACAATATGGAGCGTAAGTACATGACTATCTCATGAAGTCCCTATACTTGACTAGATCTTTGAAATAATTTTTTGTAAGTAAAGCCAAAGAACAAATAAATGTATGATGCTATTTTGAAGCCTCCTGCCAGGAATGGGAATTCTGTTTAGATGCACTCAATACCAGGCACCTGTTGTAAGGAAACCTGCTCTGCTGTTCCATGCTTGGCTTGGTAGGAAGCTGAGGTTGTTCCACAGCCCCACCTTGCCCTGGGGCCAGGAGGGAAGCAGGGTGGAGCCCACCCTGCCATTCTACCTGTGAGCACTGGCTACTGAAACAGCAATCTCATGGAGTCTGAGGTCCCTTTGGGTCTCTGAGAGGCTGAGATGCAGTCCCCATGTGCGTCACAGGCAGAGAGCCAAGAAAAGGTGACAGACGTTGCTCAGTTGACAATCCTGGTAAAGCCTGTGACCGCTATCAGTCTGGTTCAGGAGGCCTATTTCTGCCCAACTCCAGGCATGATACATATACCACACAGCCAAGACCAGGGCAGCGGTCAGATGTGATCAATGTCCTAGGAACAACAGGAAGAAACATAGGCCCAGGCAATGAAGGTGTTATATTGTCATCACATCGAAGACCTGATACCTAAATACTCATTTCACATCTCAAATTGTTCACTTTTGATGCTGATGGTAAACCTTCATTAACTTTCTGTTTGTGTGTGGTACTAGGGATTGAACACACAGTGTCAAAAATGCTAGGCAAGTGTGCTCTTACCACTGAGCTACATGCCCATCCGTTTTTGAGACACGGTTTCACTGTGCAGCCAGCCTGGCCTCAAACTGTCAATCCACCTGCCTCAACCTCCCAAGCTGCTGGGATTAGAAGTGTGCACCGCTGTGCTCAGCTCTTAACTCTTAATCCACAAAACTGGATTTGCTGATTAATATAATTTAGTGACTGTGCTACCTGGATAAAAAGAAAATGGAACAAACCTTTCTACCTAAAAACCAGATTGCTTTCTGCTCCTTCATTTAGCTCACATGCTGCCCCATGCTAGCCATTGGTGGCTTGAAAAGGACTCAGGCCAGTTCTAGCCTTTAAAAAATTTATTGTCTGCACAAACCCACAACTAAAACACCTTCTGACTCCCTTCTGCCCTTTCTCTACTTTCTTTAGCACTGTGTTCCCATAACCTACTGAGGTGGTTTTTATTTTCAGGGAACATGGTATCTTTCTTTTCTAGTCATGTCTCAAGAAATGAGGCTTAGAAGCTGCTTCTCTGAGAAATTAGAGCACAACCAACTAGGTACAGGATCCACCAACCCATCTGACAAACCTCTCCCAAGGACACTCTCTCTCATCACAGGCTCTGTGGCTATCAGATGCAGAAAGCCATTTGTCTTAGAAGTTAATACTCTTTCTGATCTAAGCTGAATACGTAGCATCAAATATAAACCTAAAGCCAGGCTCAGTGGTACAGGCCTGTAATCCCAGCGGTTTAGGAGGCGGAGGCAGGAGGATCGCAAGTTCGAGACCAGAGACAGACTACACAACTTAGAGAGATCCTGTCTCAAAAAGTTAAAAAATGGGCTGAGGGTGCAGCTCAGAGTATGCAAGTGCAAGGCCCTGGGTTCAACCCCCAGTACCAATACACACACACACACGCACATGCACAAAACCAGGACAACTTCTTCCTACCTGCTACTGTCTGGACCTAGAATGCCCCCCACAGGCTCCAGTGTTAAAGGTTTGGTCCCCAGCATGTGGCACTGCTGGGAGGTGGTAGAACGTTTAGGAGGGAGGGCCTAAGTCAGAGGTCTTCAGGTGACTGGAGACATTCCCTTGAAAGGGACAGTGGAACACCACACTTTCCTCTTCCTCTCTTTTGGTGTGCTAGCCATGAGGTGGACAGACTTCCTCTGCTGTGCCCTGCCATGAGCTGCCTCACCACAGGCCCAAAACCAATGGGGCCAATGAAACATAGATGGAAACCTCCAAAACTGTGAGCCAAGATAAACGTCCTCTTTATATGTGCATTTATCTCAGGTATTTCTTATAGCACCTGCAGCCGTACCACTGTGGTGTCTGATCCCTTCAGATCCCTGAAGCTAAGTAGGGTTGGGCCTGGTTCGTACTTGGTCAGGAGACCACCTGGGAACACCACATGCTGTTAGGCTTGGGAGAAGGTCCCAGCAGCCTTCCCAAAAACAAAAACAAAAAAATGCAAACAAACAAAAACCATCTGCCATTGAAAACCCTACGAATATCAGAGAAGCACTGACAATAGTGTTTCGCCTATTGTACATAGGGTCACTATGCGTCAGAAACTGACTCAACAGCACCTAACATTTCTTACAGTGACAAAGCTGACAAACACACTAAGTCAGAAGAGACATAATTTTATATGGTACAGGGAGATGGAAGGCCACTTCACCCACACAAAGGCCCAACTATTCTACTTGGGGCTATTCACGTGTGTAGAGGCCATGTGCTTTATATACTAAACTCTATTTAAGGGATGAGAAATGTAAAGTCATCTGTGCTATGGCGTTCAAATTATAAATGTCAGTGGCAGCGAAGTCAGCTCCAACAACAAGCTGACGACAGCCCAACCCGACGGCTCTGGGGGAGGCTGACAGACAGCTGCTCTTTCAGTAGTCACTCCCCAAGAAGCCAAGAGGCCCCTCCAAAGCAGCGAGGTATGGCAAGCTGAAGGGGGAAATGATGGTATATTCGGTAGCAGAAAGACACAGCCCAGGAGTCCCACATGACGCCAACTCGTCTGCCTGCTTTTTGAAGGCTGTCAAATCCACATGGTGTAGAGCCAAGAGCAGAAGGGAGATGCAGATACTGCCAGAAAAAAATCACAGCACAGTAAACGCAGAAATACTCATCTCCAAACATAAGCCACAGCAACTGGATAGCAGGAGCCATAGACTCAGATCACGCTTCCCCAAAGGCAGCCGGCTACTCCCAGCTGCCATGCCTGATTATCCTTGGAGAGAAGTGAACAGACTCCTTTCCAGCTAGCACCAAGCCAGTTTCAGGGGGAACAGACTCTTGAGAAAGAATGAAATGAAGTCACATTCCCATTAAGTAAGGTATGGGGTGTTCAATTCACATGGGGATAAGGATAGATGAATTCAATTTGCTTGTATTTTAGACAAAATTCCACAACCTTGGAGATTCAAAATCCCTTTGAGGTTCCAAAGGAGCCACTTCCTATTTCTCTGGATTCTTCCAGAGACACAAACTCTCAAAGTGACGGAAACCACAGATAAAAATCACATAGTCACATGATTCTTTTTAGCTTTAACATTACTGCTTTTACTTACATCAAGATACTCATCTGCTTGCGGGTTGCTGGGGTGTATCTCCTATGATGTGGTTAGAAAATGTATTCAATTACCCACATACATAAAAGAAACAATTAGAAATCTTTTAGAAAAATCAGGATGGTGGTTTAGAAACAGTCTCTGTAACTCTGAATGAAAAATCCTAGCCATCTGCAGTGGCACATGCCTGAATCCCAGCAACGTGAGAGGCAAAGGCAGGAGGATCCCAAGTTAGAGGTCAGAGGTAGAGTGTGCAACTTAGCAAGAAACTGTCTCAAAGTAAAAGGTAAAAAAATGAGCTAGGGGTACAACTCAGTGGTAGAGCACTGACAAAGCATGTATGACGTGCTGGGTTCAATACCCCAGTCCCACAACAAAAAAGTTGAGCAAGAAAAAGAAAAACAAAGAAGAAAGGAAAAGAAAAGAAAAGAAAAGAAAACAGAGAAGGAGAGGAAAGAAAAGGAAAGGAAAGGAAATCCCAAAGTAACAAAGGAGAAACTGAAAGCCCAAGAGAAAAAAAAAAAAAAGAATGCAACAGAGGATTCAATAAACTGTTCACACAACCAAATGCACATAGCAAAAGAGACTCTGGAACAGAAAGAACAAAAGGACATGTGCCCACACACTGGCTCTAACAACAGGAGGAGAAAGGGAGGATCCAAACCCCCTACAAGGTAAGTGCTTCACCCAGGCAAAAAGAATCCCATAGTTGTTACAAGCTCTAAGTCCAGTTTAGAGATCCAAGTTAGCAACTTCCCCCAAGTGAAATGTCAGCGTTAAAGGGAAAAAATCCACTTTAACACCTCTCCAAGCTAGGCTCAACACAACAAAAGATGACCCTCCACCAAGGGAGCAGACCCCCTGAAACTGACCAGTGGGGAGTGGAGGAAGGGGCTGAGTATGAAAAAGCCAAAGGACAAAAATCCGCAGGCTCCATGAAACATTAGCAAAGGGGAGGTGATACCTGAAGCAGGTAGTGCACAGAAAGTTGGAAAGTGTGTCCAGAGTTTGTAAACTTGACTTTGGCGGTGGCCACAGCCCTGGCAACTGCGGTGCATGAAGAGCATACATGCTGAGAAATTAGGGATGAATACCCTTATTTTGTAAACTCAACGTGGGTGGCACCCACAGCTGTGGCAATGGCAGCAGTGCCGGGTAAATGCCTGAAGTGCATATGTGCTGAGAAACGAGGGAAGTGTGCCTACACTCTTTAAACTCAACACCAGCCAACGTGGCAACGGTGGTGCCTGAGCGCCTGCAGTGCATATGTGCCGAGAAACTACAGAAGTGCAACTGCACTGTGTCAACTCAACTTTCATGACCTCCATGGCCATGCTGGCAGTATCCACGGCAATGCCCAGGAGCATGTATGTTGAGAAATTATAAGGGTATGCCCACAGTTTGTAAATCTGAATTCAGCAGTGGCAGGGACAATTGCTGCAAATTGTACTAGATCACACCTGGCTGGCAGGTGGGACTTCCTAGGCAGGTTCTGGTTGACAGACACCTAAAAGGGACTGCTGGACAGCAGATAGGAATAAAGACACTCAGGTCTGGGTTTTCATTTTCTTTCTTTAAATTTTCCTTTTTCTTTACATTTTTCAAAGTTTTAATTTTTTTCTTTTAGGTTATCCTAGCTATTTGATTACAATATTTTCAATGTTAGTTGAACACACATTCGTTAAAAATTCTTATGTATTTGTCATACCTCTAGCAATGTTTATATAACCTCATATTTTTTTCCTACAGCATACAAACAGATTTATATTTTCACCTGCTCCTTTTCTTATCCACTCTCTAACACGCTCCTTTCTGCCTGCTCTTTTCCCCTTCTATCCAATTCTGTTTTCTCTTCCTCCTCCCCTACAAACTCCCCTGATTGTCATCCTGCTATTAATATCTTTATCACAATCAATGTCTAACCCCCAAACTTACTCTACACTATCCCTTCCAATTCCTTTCGTAAGGTAACTTCTTAAGTATTAGCTGGTTTCAAATTAGTTTAATTGTAATTATAAACGAGGCTTTGGTCAAAGTTGTTGGTATAGCAACAGATTGCTTTGTCCTTTCTGGATGATACTAAAGATCCAGAATTCAAGACTGTACATCAAGAGACCCTGAAATAAAACAAGAAGAAACAACCATCCTAACATGTGAAAAACCGATACAGAAGTACAAAAAATATGATGATAGTACCCTTCCAAATGACGATAATACCTCACTAACTGACACCAAAGATACCGAAATGCTTGAAATGACAAAAAATTCAAAAGTCTACTTACAAAAAAAAAACTGCAGCTGTAGCCCTGTGGCATCCGATCCCGTCAGATCTCGGAAGCTAAGCAGGGTCGGGCCTGGTTAGTACCTGGATGGGAGACCGCCTGGGAACACCAGAAGCTGTAGGCTTGGGAGAAGGACCTGGCAACCCCCTTCCAAAAAATCAATCTGCCATTGAAAACCCTATGAACAGCAGAGAGGCACTGACAATAGTGTTTCCCCTGTTGTACAGAGGGTCACTATGAGTCGGATACCGACTCGACGGCACCTAACAACAACAACAACAACAACTTACAAAAATGATGTCAAAGAAAGCACAAATAAGCAGATGAATAAAATGACTAAGTCAATTTGGGTACTTGAAGAAAAATTCAGCAGAGAAATTGAGATCCTGCACAGGGCACCGTGTTGCACGCCCATCCCAGAGGCTTGGGAGGTGGCTCGGGAGGTGGCTCAGGAGTCAGAGGCTGGATGATCCCAAGTTTGAGACCAGAGGCAGTATGCTAACTTAGTGAGACCCTGTCTCAAAAAGTAAAAAAGAAAATAGGCTGGGGGCGCAGCTCAGGGATCCAGCATTTGCAAAGCATGCAAGTATGAGGCCCTGGATTCAACCCCCAGTACTGCAAAAAGAAGGAAGGAAGGAAGGAGGGAGGGAGGGAGGGAGGGAGGGAAGGAAGGAAGGAAGGAAGGAAGGAAGGAAGGAAAGAAAGAAAAGAAAAGAAAAGAAAGAAAGAAAGAAAGAAAGAAAGAAAGAAAGGCAGAAAGAAAGGCAGGCAGGCAGGAAGGAAGGGAGGGAGATATCTTGGGGGGAAAAAAAAACAGATGTTGGAAATGAAAAATACAATAAACCAAATAAAAATCACAGTAGAAAGTAATACCAGCAGACTGGAAGTAGAATAAAGGTATCAAGGATGGAATACAAGGTTGGAAGAAATACTATATTCAGCCACCATAAAATAAAACAAAATAGGAGAACGATCACACTTTCCAAGTATGGGATAAGATGAAGAGATGAATCCTAAGAATCCGTGGGGTAGAAGGATCTGAGACTAAAGCTAAAGGCATAGAAAATCTATTCAATAAAATAGCAGAAAACTCCCCAAATCTAGGAGAAGAAATAGATATCTACATAGGAGGAATCCAGAACCCCAAGTAGACACAACCAGAAAATATCCTTTCCACATCACATTAGGGGCTGGGATTTAGCTCAGTTGGTAGAGTGCTGCGTTGCAGTCTCTGAGGTCCCGAGTTTGATTCCCAGCATCGCAAAAATGGGAGAAGGACCTGACAATCCACTCCCAAGGCAATCCCGAAACAGCCAGCCATTGCAAACCCTATGAGGGTCGCTATGAGTCGGATACTGACTCAACGGCACCAAACAACAACAACCACATCACATTATAGTTGGAATAAAACTACAAAGCAAAGAAACAATTTTAAAGGATGCAAGAGAAAAATACCTGCTCACTTACAAAGCTAAGCCCATCAGAAGAACATCAAACCTCTCAGCAATAATCCTAAAAGCCAAGAAAGCACAGAATGACATTTCAAGCCCTAAAAGCAAATAACTGCCAACACTACTATTCCAGCAAAGTTATCCTTTAAAATAGATGGAGAAATAAAGACCTTCCAAGACAAACACAAACTTAAACAATTCACAACCACCAAACCAGCATTGCAGAAGATACTTAAAGGCATCTTATACATAGAAGACGACACAAATATAAGAATACAGGAATGAATAGATCCTATGTGAGGAACATATGAACAAATGAAAGCTAAGAAAGAAGGAAGGATCTCTAACTTAGTAAATCAGCAAATCTCTAATATGAATGGGCATAAAGTAAAAAACAGGGCACAAACATCAACACTAACTAGGAAAATAACAAAATCACACAAAACACCAAATTCCTCTCAATAATTCTAAATAGTCTTAATGCTCCACTTAAAAGACACAGATTAGCCAAACTGAATTAAGAAAGAAGATTCAACTATTAGTTTTCTTCAAGAAATCTACCTCATTTGAAAAGGCAGAGAGACTGGAAAATGATTTTAAAAGCATCAGGAAGCCGAAAGGAAGAAAGAATTGCCTTACTGATATCTTACAATGTTGACTTCAGCCCCAAACTAAGCAGAATAGACAACGAAGGTCACTACATACTAATAAAGGGAACACTCAGTCAAGAAGATATAAGAATTGTAAATATTTATGAACCAAATGCTTGCACACCTAAGTTCATAAAATGAACATTACTGGCTATAAAGAAATGGATAGGTCCAGATACAGTAATAATGGGCAACCTAAATATCCCACTTTCATCACTAGATCATCCAATCGAAACATCAACAAAGAAACCCTAGAGTTAAACACCACCATAAGCAAAGAGGACTTAACATCTATAGAATATTTCACCCAACAGATCCAGAATATACATTCATTTTAGCACCATGTGGAACTTTTTTTAAAAGAGACCATATTTTAGCTCACAAAACTAGCCTTAATAAAATAAATAAATAAATTTCTTGTATCTTATCAGATCACAATAGAATAAAACTAGAACTCAAAGCCAGGTGCAGTGGCTCAAGCCTATAATCCCAGCCACTTGGGAGGCAGAGGCAGAAGGATCACACGTTCAAGACCAGAGGCAGTCTGCATAATTTAGCAAGACCCTGTCACAAAAAGTAAAAAAAAAAAAAAAAAAAAAAAAAAAAAAAAAAAAAAAAAAAAAAAAAAAAAAAAAAAAAAAAAAAAAAAAAAAAAAAAAAAAAAAAAAAAAAAAAAAAAAAAAAAAAAAAAAAAAAAGGGCTGGGGGTGCAGCTCAGTGGTCCAGCACTTGCAAAGAATGTAAGTGCAATGCCCTGGGTTCAATCCCCAGTACCACCAAAATAAATAAAATAAATAAATAAGATAAAAAAACTAGAACTCAATAGAGATAAACTGCAAAACTGCAAAAATGTTACAAATGCATGGAAATTAACATACTTTTGTTGAAGTACCAATGGTCACTGAAGACATCAAAGTAGCAATTTTAAAATTCCTAGAACCAAAAGAAAATGAAAACACAACCTACCAGAACCTGTGAGATATGAGGAAAATTCATAGCTGTGAGTGTTTATATTAAAAAAAATCAGAGAAAGCTCAAATGAATAACTTAATGATACACCTTAAGGCATTACAGAAACAACAACAGGCCAATCTCAAACTAGTAGACAAAAAAAAACAGTCAAGATCAAGACAGAATTCAGTGAAGTGGAAACTAAAAGAGTACAAAGAATTGATGAAAGTAAGAGTTGTTTCTTTGAAAAGAAAAACTAGATCAACAAACCCATTGCAAAACTAACCAATAGGAAGTGAAAACCAAACTAAAAATTAGAGGGAAAAGGGGGGTCATCACAATAGATACCAATGAAATACAGAGGATCAGAGATTACTTCAAGAACTTATACTCCCTAAAAAAGAAAATAAAGAAATGAATATGAACATATGACCTACCAAAACTAAATCTAGAGGACATAAATGATTTAGACACACAACAAATAATGAAATTGGGACAGTAATAAAGATCCTCCCAACAAAGAAAACATCAGGCCCTGGCAGGTTCACGGTTGAATTCCACCAAGCCTTTAAAGAATAATTATACGTATCCTCCTCAAACTATTTCATAAAATAGAAATGGAAGGAGTACTCCCAAATTCATCCTACAAAGCCAGTACCATACTGATATATATGGCTTTTAGAAACCTTGGTGATGTTATGAACTTGGATTTTCAGGGCCATCCTAAGCCTGACTCAAACTATTGCCTTCTTGAGGGCTAAGCTTCTGGATTACTACCTCTTGTCTGCCACTGTATTTTATTTTTTTTACAGTGCTGGGATTCAACTCAGGGCCTCCTGCATGTTAGGCAAGTGCTCTACCACAAGCTGCAGGCCTGGCCTGTCTACTACCATTTTAAATGCTCCCAAACTTATTTTATGAAGCCAGTATCCAAAACCAGATAAGGACACACACACATGCACATACGAGAGAGAGAGAGACAGAGAGACAGAGAATCTATAGAATGACTTCTCTAATGAACATAGATGTAAAAACTCTCAATAAAATACTTACAAACCAAATATAGCAACACATGAAAAAGATACGCCACAATCAACTGGGCTTTGTTCCACAGACACAAGGCTGGTTCAATATATGCAACTTAATAAATGTAATACAACACATCAATAGACTCAGAGACAGAATCACACAATCATCTCAATCGATGCAGAAAAAGCCTTTGACAAAGTTCAACATCCCTTCTCCATGATAAAAGTTCTGAAGAAACTGGGAATAGAAAGAACATACCTCAATATCATAAAAACTACATACAACAAAACTATACCCAAAATTACATCAAACAGGGAAAAACTGAAAGCACTCCCTCTATAATCAGGAACGTGACAAGGGTGTTTATTCTCTCCACTCTTATTCAATATAGTAACTGAAGTTTTATCCAGAGCAATAATGCAAGAGGAAGAAATTTAGGAGAATATGAATAGGGAATGAAGTCATCAAATTAGCCCTATTTGCAGATGACATGATCCTATACCTAAAAGAACCTAAAGACTCCCCAGAAAACTCATAGATCTGATAAGTACCTTCAGGAAAGTAGGATACAAAAATCAATATTCAAAAATCATTAGCATTTCTATATATTGTAATGAACATAAGAAATCAAAACATCCCATTCACAACAGCCTCAAAAAAAAATATGTGGAAGTAAATATAACCAAGGACCCAAAGACTTCTACAAAGAAAACTTCAAAACACTAAAGAAATTGATGAAGTCACTAGAAGAACTCCTTTGCTCATGGATCAGAAGAATATTATCAAAATGGCTCTATTACCAAAAGTGACTTAAAGATTCAATGCAATCTCCATGAAAATTCCAATGATATACTTCACAGAAATAGAAGAAACAACCCTAAAATTCACATGGAAGCACAAAAGACCCCAAAGAGCCAATGCCATCCTAAGAAAGAGCAATGCAGGAGGTATCACAATATCTGATATCAAATTATATTACAGGGCCAGAATAACAAAAATTTGCTACCAGCACAAAAACAGGCATGAGGATCAACAGAATAAAAGACCCCAAAATAAACCTACACAGCAATAGCTACCTGATCTTTGACAAAAGTGCCCAAAACATACATTGAAGAAAGAAAGCCTCTTCAATACATGGTGCTGAGAAGACTGGATATCCACATATAGAAGAACCAAAAATAGTAGATCCATCCCTTTCATCCTCACAAAACTCAACTCAAAATGGATTAAAGATATTAATGTAAAACTAGAAACTTTGAAATGACTAGAAGAAAATGTGAGAAACATTTCAATACATAGGCATAGGCAAGTACTTTCTTAAAAGGCCTCCAGTAGCCCGGGAAATAGTACCAAGAACTCACAGATGGGATTACATGAAAATAAAAAGTTTCTACACAGCAAAGGAAACAATAGAGTAAATGAAGAACCCACAGAATAGGAGAAAGTCTTTGCCAACTACACATCTGATGGAGATTAATATCTAGGATAAAGAACTCAAAAATGTAAATACCAAAAAAATAATCCAATCGATAAGTAGGCAATGGAACTCAACAATTCTCAAAAGAAATACGAATAGCCAATAAATATACGAAAAAAAGTTTAACATCCTTAGCCATCAGGGAAATGTAAATCAAAACTACACCAAGATTTTCTCTCACCCCGTCAGAATGGCTAGCACCAACAAAACAAATAACAAATGCCAGTAAGAATGCAAGGAAAAGGGAACCCTTTCTACATTCTTGACAGTCATTATGGAAATTATGGACAGCCATTATGGAAATCAGGGTGGACGTACCTCAGAAAACTAAAATTACCATGTGATCTAGCCACACAGAGACATCTGCACTTCCATGTTTATTGCCCCACTGTTCACAATTGCAAAGAAATGCAACCAGCCCAGATGTCCATCAACAGAGGAATGGATTTTAAAAATGTGGTATATATACACAATTTCATTCTTTTTGGCTGAATAATATTTCATTATGTCATTTTCAGGAAAAGAGAGGGAACTGGAATTCATCATTTTAAGTGAAATAAGCCAGACTCAGAAATATTACATGTTTTTACTCATATGTAGGAGCTAGATCTACCTTAAAAGAATACATACATACATTTATATGTATATATAAGATTGGAAAGTACAAGGAGACTTATCCTGAGTGGGAAGGGGATTAGTAAGAGGGAGAAGGGAAGCAACATATGTGGGTAATGAGGGAGAGAACAAGTTCAAAGTACATGATACAACTGTATGAAAATCCCATAATGAAACTCATAATATATGCAAATTAAATAAAACATCTATAAAAAAGAATTAGAGATGTTTTAATGTTTCATTGTGCTGGCCTTATAATTTTGACGCCCATATCCTAACAGCCTGTGAAATCCAAATGTTCTGCCCCACGTTTACCAGGGTAACTCTCAAGGGTAACCTAGGCAGTGGTTTTAAGCACTAGAGGTGATTCATACAGTTAAAATAAGGAAGTGCTTAGCAAACTGCTTCCTCTAAAAATATGCTCATAATTAGAGACAACAAAATGTACTCCTTGAGCGATGGTTCGTCAGCACTGAGTTCAGAAGTTGCGCAGTCTTTACCAAGTCGAGCTTTCCAGCTCAGTGGCTTTACTTATATTCATATCATGATGCTGTGCATGTGAGGCCTGGGCTGGGCTGCTCCGAAAGAGCCACTCCTTAATACAAATGGCCACAATCAAACTCAGTAAATTTGTATTTGGTAATGACTAAAGTAATAAATTGCTTTCTGCTCCAGTCACTTTGCTAATTCTACACAAATAAAAATATTCCCAATTAACTTGAAAGACCAATCCCACCTTGTAGCCTTAACCAAAGAAACTAGAGATGTCCCCTCAAGATGGTAAGTAGCTCCAAGAAAACCAGTCATGACCCTTTGGTACCAGAGTTTCTATATTTTTTGATGGTTCTAAGTGGTGACCTCTGATTCAACTTCTTGGTCCTCTTTCTTCCAAGAGAAAGTATTGCGGGCTCTGTGCTTAGCCAGGATGAATATGTGTTTATTACAATACTTACATGGCCTAAGGGATCCTCCTCCAACATCCACTTTAGAATTGAAATCACTCCTGAAAGCACAAGGACAAGAAAACTATTAAGTTCCTCCTCTTTAAGGACTTGATCCACCACAGACAGGCTGACAAAGAGCTTGTGTGAACTCTGACTTTTAGGAACCCAATTGCCTAAGAGGCAGATTGTCTCCCCCAAAAGATACCCACAAAGAGCTAGGTGGGAGGCCCTATCACTTTGACACCCACAGGCATTTGTTACAAAATATTATCTTACTAGTTATGATCCAAATCCATTCATTACTGGCTCAGCAGTAGTAAGGCCACCCTTGGGAAGGATGGAGTATCAATACAAAACTGCTCTCTGTTCCAAGTCTCAGGAGGCATTAAACCAAAGCTTTTACCAATCCTAACACGTTCCAAACTAGGTCACATTAATACATTAACATACAGTCACAGTCCTAAGTATATGTATAGATACAAAACAGGAGATAGTTCAATCCAATTAGGAGCCTGTCCATTCAAATATAACACATTACTTGTAGCTATTTCCCTTAAAGAATAAAACCAAAAGCACCACTAAAAAAGCCATTTGAGAATTACATCTACTATGTGCTTTTGATTTGGCTATTTTCCCTCTGAAAAACTCAAAGGAAGGAGGAAAGGAAAGGAAAGGGAAGGGAAGGGAAGGGAAGGGAGGAAGAGAGGAAGGGAGGAGGGAGGGAGGGAAGGAGGGAGGAAAGAGGGCAGGGAGGAGGGCAGGGAGGAGGGCAGGGAGGAGGGCAGGGAGGAGGGCAGGAAGGAGGGCAGGAAGGAGGGCAGGAAGGAGGGCAGGAAGGAGGGCAGGAAGGAGGGCAGGAAGGAGGGCAGGAAGGATCCAGTAACAGACTACATATGTATATATAAGTAGCTAATATTTATGGGACGTATCAGCAGAGAATTATAAAACTGAAAAGGATCTCAATAGGAAGGGAAGGAGGGGTAAAAAAGAACACATTGCATATACCCATAGTCGAGCTGACTGGTAAGTCTTCTAAAACCAACCAACTGGTCTACCTTATTCTTAAGAACTTCACGGAAGAATGTGCTGTACAATTTTCTTCTGAAAAAGTTTGGCTATTTTTAATCCAAATGAAGCCATTTCCTTCTTTATATGGTCTGTGGCATATAACTACATCTGCAATATCAACATTTTAGTCCGTGTCAGCAAGCTCTGAGCAATACCAGCGGGTTGTGTACTGGGCAACTTCGAAGAGCAGGCTGAACCTGCAGTCATTCCAAATCTACTGTCTCCAGGAAACGGTCTGAGCTCAGTAAATGTTTACTAATGCATGGAAGGTTGAAAAGAACTAAATCAATGCTGGTGACTGTGTGGCCCCTTTTTATATTAGCTTCTGTCTGAGATACCTCTGAGGTGAAGAAATGGATTTTGAAAATGGATATTAAGATACAGAAAAGGCTACTACCTCCAGTAACTATAGTCATGGTGATTTCTAGAAAACAATCCTCAGCATCTCGGTCGTCATCAAAAATACCTCATGAGTAGAAGGCTAATGAAATCAGTACTCACGTGCCTTAGAACTAAATAAACTTACTTCCTGTGCTTTTACTCTTTTCCATAAACATCTCATTTGGTACTTTATATGACAATTTTCTTTGTGCATACTGGCATCAAGTCCCCATGGGTGGTAAATGACTTATAAATCACAGCAGTGGGAAGACTATCAGATTCAAAGAATGTTCTTAATGTTAAAAAAAAAAAAAATCCTTTACCTCCCTAATGCTTTCAAACTGAATTATTTTTCTTAAGCAATAGCCACATAGTTTAAAACTACCTTAAGAATCAGATGAACTACTTCCTAAGTCACAGGAGAAATACTGCCATGGCCCTTGGCTCTGGACATTTGCAAAATTCATGGTTACTGAGAAACCAAAAGGCCATTTACTTCAATCCTCAGCAAAGCTTTAGTGTTCAAGTAATCTTAAATATCATTTCCTGCAGAGCCAAGTATATAACATTAATGAAAACTTATACCATTTCTAGCTCAGTCTGTAGATATAGAAAATGTTGAAGGAGGCCTGGTCTCCTTCCTAATTTTCAAAACCACACACCACCACCGCTTTCAAGATGGCACCCCATTGTATCTTTTCTGGGGATTAAAAGCCTCACTCAATTTCTTCTCAGACTTATGCTTTGATTCTCCTTCCTTTCCTAATTACACCTAAACTGTGGAAGCATTTGTAGCTAGAGGTCATTAGAATACAATTCAATTTTGAGAAGAGGAATAAGGCAGCAATCACAGGGGACAGTAACAGACTAGCCAAGAAAAACTGGAATCTCATGCTGAACCAAAGTTTCTCTCTTTCGTGGTATATTTTGGGTAGAAGACATTATAAATGGGCTACAAACAAAATAATCTACTTGATAAGCTGTGCATTCTACAACAGCATTCTATTAGGAATCTGCATCTGATTTTCTCATCCCCATCCCTGCCCTCAATCCAGAGCATCTCTAAAGGTCCACCATGATAAACCCATGCCTGTGTGAGACCCATCTATGTTGTCCCCTCTCAGAATGTGATGACACGGGACAATACCTGACTCCAGACCACGGGGTCTCACACCTCCCTAGCCCCTCATTTTCTTCAGCTCTGGACCTAGGCCAGTTGATTCATTCTTAATTTTCACACTCAGTCCTTTCTTCCTCTTTATTCCCTACAGACATCTTTCCCAAAAGGGAATCTCAGAACTGTGAATACCAAAAACTACCTGGACAGATGTAATACAGAGTAGGCTTTGCCTCCCTTTTTCCCTCTCTATGCCTAGGATAGCCTGCAGCCATAGCCCTGTGGCATCCATTCCTGTCAGATCTCAGAAGCTAAGCAGGGTCGGGCCTGGTTAATTCTTGGATGGGAGACGGCCTAGGAACACCAGGTACTGTAGGCTTGGGAGACGGACCCAGCAACCCACTCCCAAAAATTAATCTGCCATTGAAAACCCTATGAACAGCAGAGAAGCACTGACAATAGTGCTTCCCCTATTGTATGTAGGGTTGACTCTGAGTCGGATATCGACTCAATGGCACCTAACAACAACAACATGCTTAGGACGAAGTTGGCTAATTGAAAGTATCAAAGCTGCCCCATACATTTATTCTTTTAAGTAGGTAAAGGGACTCTATGTTATTGTTAGGTGCCATCAAGTCAGGTCCAACTCATAGCGGACCTATGTACAACAAAACGAAACACTCCCTGACACTGTGCCACACCTGGCACTATTTTAGTGTTTCTCTGCTATTCATAAGGTTTTCAGTGGCTGAGCAATTGATTCCAAAAGCAGTCCTGAAATGCTCAGCCACTGAAAACCCTATGATGGTCGCTATGAGTCGGACCTGACTCCACAGCACCTAACAACAAAAGGGACTCTCTAGTACTACCTAAAATACCTTCATGATCAGAAAGAAGATCAAGCAATAAGAGCCCCTGGTGGTATGAACTAAAAACAAATCATGACTACCTTTACAAACTGTCATTCAGACTTCTGTTTCAGGCACCAAATGGTCATGTAGGAAAACATCCCCATAATTACAAATCTAGCTTCCATCCTAAATTGGCCCAAGTAGCTAAAAATTACCACAGTGAAATTTTACCCAATTACATAGATCTACAGTAGTTCTGACACCAGAACTTATACAGTGTTAATCTCAAATATGTTTGGTTTCCTTATACTTTAAAACTTTCTTGCATTTTTCCATTTTTCTGAGGCCTTTCACCAAGTCTCCATAGAAAGTTTCCCAAAATATAATAGAATTGAAATCTGCCCCACTTGCTCACATGGCCTGGGCTCAAGTACAGGGCTCCATTTTTCACAAACCATGTGATAGTAACTAAGTGACTCTCAATGGTTCTGTTTTCTTATCTGAGAGCAATATCACCATGGCACCTCAAGGAATGAAGATTCCCAAGCTAAAGCAAGGGAAGGGCAGCCTGTGGCTTCAGAGTCAGAAGCCCTCTACAAATATTAGCAATCATGGTGACTGTGGTTGCTGTTGCCATAACAGGATAATAAAATAACAGGACCATAAGAACAGTTCTAGAACCAGTGTGTAGTGTGGAACCACAGCAGCAGGTGGGGCCCAGTGAGTTACACTTAATTTTCTGACAGTTTTTTTTTTTTTTCCAGGCAGATATGATGAGAGAGAAGGACCCGGCAACCCATTCCCCCCAAAAAACAATCTGCTGTTGAAAACCCTATGAACAGTTTAGAAGCACTGACAATAGTGTTTCACCTGTTGTACATAGGGTCACTATGAGTTAGTTGGACACTGACTCGACGGCACCTAAAAAAACAACATGATAAAGATGGTCATTTAGTGATTTTGGACCTGGAAAATCCTTAAAATGTTCTCTTACAAATGATCCCCAGATAAAGCCATGTTTTATTTACAGAAAAAAATACCCAAACTTCTGAATTCATCACTAACTTGGGTTAAGGAGATACGTATAGCCAAAGTTTATCTAATCCCTTACCAAGACGTGATACCAGGCTGGTAGACCACTTTTGCGAATTTACCACTTTCTTTTGTGGTACTGGGAGGTTGAACCTAGGGTCTCATGCATGGTTTACAAGTGTTCTACCACTGAGCCATAATTCTAGTGTACTTTTCCACTTTTTATTTATTTTTATTTTTATTTTTTATTGGAAATTTTTAATGTACACCTTAATATGATTCATTCTGACATGCTTTTCATTGTGACATTTCCATATATGCATTTTGATGTACATTATTTATATAGGTTCCCCCTTACCCTCCCGTATGCTTCCCCCCACACCCACCCCATCTAAGTCTTCTCCATCTTTTACTTGGTAATATTTTTCTATATGTCCTTGGGTTCCAGTTCTGTTTAAGATAAAAACAAAGATCAGTACAGGAAAAGTTTCTATCTTGTTAGAACAATTGCATGCATCTTCTAGACCATTTATATTGACACCACTCTTAGCTTTTTTTTCCCCTTTTATTTTGATCCAACCTTTGAATAGGATTTTTCCTTCTTATAATTTTGATTCAGCTCCCACATGAGTGAGAGCATGTGTTTCTCTTTCTGAGTTTGTGCTCATTCACCTAAAATAATTTTTTCTAATTCCATCCATTTTGCTGCGAATGACCTTATTTCATTTTTCTTGATTGCTGAGTAGTATTCCATTGTGTATATGTATCATAGTTTTTTTATCCGTTCTTCTGTTGAAGGTCACTTTGGTTGATTCCATATCCTTACTATTGTGAAAAGTGCTGCATTGAACTCCACTTTTTATTGTGAGACAAGGCCTCACTAATTTACGCAGGCTGCCTCTGGCCCTGAACTTGTGATCCTCCTGCCTCTACCTCCTAAATCACTGGAATTGCAGGTGTGCACCACTGTGCCCAGATACAACCATGTTTAATGTTCATTTACAACATCAAAAATAGCAGATCCCCTTTATAAAACCTGCATACCACCTAGAATAAAATTCAGTATCTTCATCAAGATTTTAACAGGCACTAGGAAATTAACAGTTGGGAGTTAGCTCAGTTGGTAGAGCACCACTCTGCAGGCTCCAAGGTTCCAAGTTCGATTCCCAGCACCGCAAAAATGGGAGAAGGACGTGGCAATCCACTCCCAAGGCAATCCCGAAACAACCAGCCACTGAAAACCCTATGAGGGTCGCTACGAGTCTGACACAACTCGACGGTACCTAACAATAACAACAGGAAATTAACCTTAAAATTCTATTTTTGAAACCATTCCCAAGTTATAACTGCTCTTTTCTCATAGCCCAGTGGTTCTCAAACTGCAGTCTTTCCACCAACAGCATCAGGATCACCTGAGAAGTTGAGAATATAAAACCTCAGATGCATCATGTACCTACTCAAACTCAGGTGGAGCCCAGAGATCAGTGATCTGGAGGTATGCTGAAGTTTAAAAACCACTGTCAAGGGGCTACTGCCTTGTGGGCTGAGGCATTACTTCAGACAGCTCTTTTTCTTATAGAACGATCTGACATTTTTCTGTTCCTTAAAAACTTGCCATAGTATGATGTCAACTGTTCCTATTTTTAATTCCTCATGATGAGGCTGACGATGACTCATTCAGCACCTTATGTGATGACTTAAATAGTGAGGAGCCTTCTCACACCCCTAATGGAAGGTGACTGCTGCCTGTTATTTCTGATGTAATTACAGGAACACTTCAGCTACAAAAGCTTGTCCTTCATCACCCTCAGTAAAAGCTGTAAAAGTTATAACACTCCATTCTTTTCCATAATATATTCATCCTAATGGATCCTTTGAACCAATCCTACCACAAGTCAGGGCTGAGATTTAGCTCAGTTGGTAGAGTGCTGCGCTGCAGTCTCTGAAGTCCCGAGTTCAATTCCCAGCACCGCAAAAATGGGAGAAGGGCCTGGCAATCCACTCCCAAGGCAATCCCAAAACTGTCAGCCATTGAAAACCCTATGAGGGTCACTATGAGTTGGATACCGACTCGACCGCACCTAACAGCAGCAACCACATGTCATAACAAGAAAATAGAACATGGGATCAAATATAGTTTATTGCAAATAAAGATAAAACACTGGCTTTGGGTGAACCTTTCTCAACTGACAGGAAACTATGCATCAACTATGGCTTTCTCATTTATCTAAGCGATACATAAGAAGTAAAAAACCAGATGTTTTAACGTTATCAATATGCAAATGTCAACTTCTATGTGGTAGCAATGAATGAACTGAGAGTGAAACTAAGGAAGAACTCATTTACAATAGCATCAAAAATTTAGGATTAAAAGTGCAACGCTTATACTGTGGAAAGTACAAAACATTGTTAAAGTGAGGATATAAATAAGTGGAGACATACATGTACATGGACTTGAAAATATAGTTGAGATAGCAATACTCTAATTTACAGATTAAATGTAATGTCTATTAGAATTCCTGCTACTTTTTGCAGAAATGTACAAGTCGATTCTAAAATTCACATAGAAATGCAAGGGACAGAGAATGGCCAGAACAATATTAAGTTGGAGAACTCACAACGATTTCCATAGTAAGTACAGTAGCCAAGATCACATGGTACTGGCATAAGAACACAGGATACAACAAAATTCACAAATAAATTCACATTTATGATCAACTGGTTTTTGACTAGAGTGCCAATACCAACGGGAAGAAAAGTCTCTTCAACAAACAGTATGGAACTGGATATCCACACGCAAAAGAATAAAGTTAGACCACTACTTAACATGACACACAAAAATTAACTCAATGAATCAGACCGAAACATGAGAGAGTTAGGACTACACTCTTCCAAAAAAGTACATATCTTCATGACCTTGGATAAACAATGGTCTCTTAACTGAGGCCAAAAGCACAAGCAACAGAAAATGGGACATATTCAAAATGAAAAATTTATGCTTCCCAGCACACTATTAAGTGTAGAGACAATGCATGGTGCCAACCACCATGGCACATACCTATAGTCCCAGTGACTAGGGAGGCAGAGGCAGGAGGATCTTGAGTTCAGGGCCAGAGGCAGCCTACATATCTCAGTAAGATCCTGCCTCAAAATAAAGTGAAAAATGGGCTGGAGGCTCCTCTAGAATGCAAGTTTGTGGTGGTTTCTTTTCACCCTATGGTGTCAGCTACTGGAAGAAAGAAGGGGTCGGATTTGCCCTTAGAATCTGCAGGGGCACCCCAACAGGACTAGGTCAGTGTAAGTCTATGGTCCCTGCCCCCAAAAAAGCCTGGTAGGAGCTGGGGGAGGAGACCGGGCAGGCTCTGGAAGCTGCCATGGCGACAAGCTGCTGGGAGACGAGCCCTAGTGAGCAACAGGGCAGCATGGTCAAGGCGGTGACGGCTTCAACTGTCCTGTCAGCGACTTCTATAGGTTCCCCTGTCCTCTGCTTCAGTGATGTTCACGAATGAGTCTCAAGGACATCGCCTGTGGTGCTGCCCAAACCTACCCAGGAGGTGGCCGGGTGAAGGTCTCCCACTGCCAGGCCCAGAACCTGGTCTTTACCATGTTGTGGCGCTATTTCCTGTCGCAGCCACTTCTCTAGCAGAGGCAGCCAACATGTGCTTCACAGACATGAAATATGAAGCTGAATCACTGTGCAAAAGCCATTTCACATATTCAAAGGTGAGGGAAAAAATGCAGCAGCATTAGGAAAAGATCCAATAGCAGCAAAAGGAACGCCAGTAAATATCCAACAAAAATCACCAGCCTTTGTTGAATCCTTGGGGACTCTGGAGCCTTGCTTTAATGGTATCTAGAGGAAATAAGATTAAGACAACAGAGGCACCTGCTACTCCACCACCGAGGCCATGAACCCTGGCCGGTCCATGGTTCCATAGACACGGGTCAAAGGTATAATGAGATTGTGCAGAAGCAGTTTTTTGACCCCAAGGACTGGGCACCACAGTCTTGGAGGTGGGACTTATAGAAATTTCACTTCAGGGCCCTGGTGATATTGACCCACAAAGACTGCACTGCACCTGTAGCCCTAGGGCGCTGAACCAGGAGGAGCATGGAGGAGAGAAAGCTGGGCCTTGGGGCATCTGATTTAACATTTTCTATAAGCACCTATCAGCAACAGTGGGTCTTGAGGGGACTGCACAATAACAAATCATCTCCCCAGACACTACCCACCACCTAAGTTAACTAATTATCAAAGCAGGAAGCAGAAAGGAACATTTCCTAAATAATAAATAAAAGCTTTTCTACACATTTAATTTGTTGAGGTTTGTTAATTCCAAGAAGGTATTTTCATACCTGCTGCCAGGTCTCCTGATGAATTGTGAATTACCAACAGGCTATTAATTTCCTTTTCCTTTTTGATTAATTTCACACTTACGCTGGACAAGAAAGACGAGATTAATGATGTCTGGGAGACAATGTTCAGTTCTTGTAAGATACTAAATCAACCTCAAGCGTTCAAGTAAATAGAGAACCCAGATAAGGAAATGATAATAGATTCAACTCTGGAGGTACCCAAAGTGTCATGTAAATATTAATACCCAGAAACCTGGAGTTTTTAAACTGTAAACTCTAGTTACTGCTCACCCAAGTGGAGAGAACAGAAGCTAGAGTTCTGAAGGTTCTACCATGCACCAATAAACATGTAATCATACCAATGATTGAAGACATGGATTTAACACTTCAGTTCTCAATTTCCCAAGGGTCCTTTTGGGTATCACTCAGCCTCTTCACACCCTTCTGCTTTTCTTGACTGATGATCATCTCAGGATTCCTAGCCCAATACACAGGAAGAGAAATGTTTCCCTCAGGGGATAAGAGCACCATGCCGTTTTAGATAACTTTGCATATACATGCTAATCCTAATAGCAATGATGCCTACATTGAGAATCTGCCATGTACCAAGACCCTAAGAGCTTTAGTGTAAGCCACCTAACATCGAAAAACTTCAAAGTACTAATATTCACAGCATACAGTAGAAACTGAGGCTCAGAAAGCAAAATCTTACATAGATGACCTCTATTTTAAATGCCATCTGCTTCATTGGCAGGAAAACCATTCAAAAATATACTCATGATTAATTACAAAGACACAGACTTACATCAAAAGGTAAACAACCAGCATGAGGCCTGGGATTGATCCCCAGCACCACAAAAATAAAAACCCCCAATAAAAACCAGAGTTCCTTGTAAGTGCTCACCTCAGCACAAGGCCCAGGAGGGCAGGTAGGGAGGGGGCAGGGCTAGCAAGGCTACAATGGGTGGCCCCCATTTTTACACATATCACATTGTTTCCCTAGGAATGTAACACTGCATTTACAACTGCCTAGATATTGTTTCAGAAGACCTGAAAGCTACAGGCATAACATCTACCTCTAACTTCTCTTCCTACTTTCAGCTCCAACTTTCCCCAAGTTGTCTTTAAATCTCAACATTTAAATACAATTTCACAATCCTATGCTATATTTTCTGATGTCCATTAGTTTAGTCTGTATCTTCAAACTTCCCTCACAAAACAGCCTGCCCAACCTCTATCCAAGTCCACATCCAACCACTGGTAAAAGTAGTGCAAACCAATATGGTAGCCACTTACATGTGGCTACTTAAATTTAAATTCATTAAAATGAAAATTTAAAATTCTATTCCAGATGCATTAGCTACATTTTAAAGTGTCCAATGGCCAGTATGACTAATAGCTATCATATCAAATAGTATAGCTAGAGAACATCCCCATCATCACGGATAGTTCTACTGGGCAGTGCTGATTCAGAGTTATTTCAGGACAGTACCTTTTCATTTTACATTCAATACTGTGCCTGAGGGCAGAGTGTCTTCACAACAGTGGTAATGAAGGGTTCTGTTAGGCTAACTGGCCAAGCCCATGTGACTTCAGGTCTCATCCATTAAATACTAACATATCATGAGCAGTTAGGTCATTTCCAAGCTTATAGATGAAGCAAGCAGACAAACCTCATGGAACAGAAAGCATCAGAACTGACAGGCAGTAAGAAATTTCCATTCACAAAGAATTTACCCTATGTAACTGCAGCTCAGAAGACACCCAAGCCAAACCATAGACATATGCATGACCACCCACACAGGTGCATCCCCAAGGCACATGCTCAAAGCTCTCTTCAGGTGAAAAGTTAATCTTTATAATTGCTTCTTGGTAAGATAAAGTCCCCAAATTTGCCCCATTTCTAGTTGTTACAGAAAACCGTGCTAGGAAACCAACTCTCAAACTACTAAATTTCCTACCAATCATTGTTACTAAATTGCTTCACTAAAGTTCAAACAAGAGACCAGCGTTTGTTGATAATGGCCACCTGACAGCAGACTACCTGTCAGCAGTTGTTTAAAAGATTCCCTGGCCACTATATAAATGTATGTGCTGGGGTTTAGCTCAGTTGGTAGACTGTTGTTCTGACCTCTGAAGACATGGCTTCAATCCCCAACACCACGAAGAAAAAAAAAAAAAAAAACCCACAATGGCAGAAGGACCTGGCAACCCATTCCCAAAGCAACCTGGAAACAATCATCCATTGAAAACCCTATGACTAGCAGAGAAGAACTGACAAACTGCCGGGCATGGCACAGTGTCAAGGAGTGTTTCATTCTGTTGCACATAGGGTCACTATGAGTCAGGCCCAATCAATGGCACCTAACAAAACAACAACATATAAAAATGATCAGCGTTACACTGTGCCCCATATGTATATAATGTACAGTTATATGTACATTGTGTACACTATAGACTAAATTTTTACTTAAAAATTTAAAGTAAAAGATTTCCGGGAATTAAGAAACCTGAGAAACTCTAGATAATAGCTCCAAGTTGGAAAAGAATCCTAGAATACGGTTGATTTCTATTATGATTAGAATCTAAAATGTCCCCCAAATGTTCTGTATTTGGATGTTTGGTCCCCAGTGGGTTACACTATTCTGAGAGGCTATGGAACTCTCAAGAGGTGGAACCTAGTTTTGCAAAAGTCAGTAGGGGCAGGCCTTTGGAAGTTTTATGTGGGTCCCTAGTTCCAGCAGTTCTGCTCCTGATCCACCATGTCATGACCCGAGGTCCTGTGCCAGAAACCCTGCTGCCTGCCCCACCACCATGCCTTGGCCTTCCTGCTTCTGTGGACTGATAGCTTCTGACCATGAGTCCCAATAAGTCACTCCCCCTCTAAGTTTGTTTCTGTCAGCTGTTCTGGCACAGCAGAGCACAAGTTGACTACCAGTTACTGTTCAAATAGAACCACCAGAGTGGGCAACAGCTTTACATAGGCAAGTTCATTGATCTGACCTTGACTGTTAAAACCTCCAGGTTCTCTGCACAAGACATTTCTTTTCTCTTCCACTGTGATTCACTGGTTTCTACTCCACCCCACCCTGACTTTCCCTCCCCACTGTCTGTGCAACAGGCCGCTAAACCAGGACTGAACTCCATACTCAGGACAAGTCAGCCTTCATGGTCATTAATACTGGTCTCTAAGGTGGTGGCCCCAAGTCAGAACATTAACCCCCACTGACAATTCATTTAGGCAACCTTGGCAACCCTCTTGACAGTCCCAGACTCAAACTGGTGTACGGGGCAGGCCTAGGCCTCTCACTAGATAAGGTAACGAATGAGGACTTTGTGGAATGATGACCAGAAACTAAAGTGGAGCGTTTTCCAACTGAATTCAGCCTCTGGATACTGAGTGGAGGTATTAACCTGATACACACTTCTCAGAGCCTGTGAGGGTCATCTAATTTGGAATAAATGATGTTGCCTCTCCCTGAGCATTAAACTCAGCCACATTGGTGTGATTTCTGCCTCTCACCATTACTCACTTTCACTTGAGGGCCACTGTCAACCGAATGATTAACCCTGATGTGTGTTCCTATTTACCTACTTCCTACCTAGTAGCTCACAACAGCTTTGTTTTTTTTGTTTTGTTTTTTGTTTGTTTGGTTTTTTTTTTTTTTTTTTTTTTTGGTGGTACCGGGGGTTGAATCCAGGGCCTCGCACTTTAGTGCTGTACCACTGAGCTGCACCCTCAGCCCTTTTTTCACTTTTTTGAGACAGGGTCTCACTAAATTACACAGACTACCTCTGGCCCCGAGCTTGGAGCTTGTGATCCTCCTGTCTCTGCCTCCTGAGTCACTGGGATTACAAGCGTGCGCCACCACACCCAGCTCACTACAGCTTTCTAACTGGCTGTTCTCTCCAGCCTCATACCCCAACACCCCAGTCCACTCCCAAACACCTGCCAAGAGATGCCCCAGGAGTACCCCCACACCAGTCTTCCACCTCAGTAAGAAGGCTGAGGAACTACCATCTCCAAGGTCAGATTCTGGCCTCTGAGGCCCTCCTGATTCAGGGAAGATGGCTTTGCTCATGTCAGTGGGTCTAAGGTAGACCCCTATCCCTGTCACATTATTTTCCCTGCCACAGTCCATCCCCCTACCCTCCACAGCGCACCCTCCAAAACTTAGTTTACCTTGGCCTAAGTCAGCATCTCTGGGACACTTTCCCTCATGGTGTGGCAGCTGTCCAGGAGCAGGGCATGTCTTAAGACTTCTCAGGATCTGTGAAGAGCTTTTCTGACACAGAATCTTACACAAAACTAATGTTCCACAAATATGACAATCCACCGAGTCCAGTTTCTATTCATGCTCCTGAGCTCATTATTCCTATCATAGACACCAAGGCCCACTAAGGTCATCCTTCAATACAGTTTGCAAGGCACTCGACAGCTGTAAACCCTGGTTTCATTTCCTATGAAACAGCAATAGTGTTAGTATCTACCCCACAAGGTCCATAGGGTGGAGGAGGCCATAGTAAAGCATTTAGCACACATGCCTTGTACGCAGCAAGAATTCAATAAAGGTTGCCTTTACCTCTCCTCCTATTAAGTCTCCTTAAGGAGAAATGCAGCACAGTAGAAATCACATGCTTGAGGTCTGTGCTCAAATCCCAGTTCTTCAAATCCTACCTGTGGGACCTTGGGAAATTACTCAACCACTGAGCTGTAGTACAGCCCTGTGTCACTTCATGACCAGGGTACAGCCTGAGAAACGTGCCAGCAGGCTATTTCATCTTTGTATAGACATCAGAACATACTAACACAAGCCAAGACGGCCATATCACTAGGCAATATAATCTTATGGGAATACCAGGGTATAATGCAGACCATTGCTGACCTGACCATTATGTGGCACATTACTGCATCTTCAATTGTAAAAGGGAAATCAATCTCAAAGGATTAGTCTAATGATTAAATAAGGAAATATACACAAAGGTCTCTGCACATAGTTTGTAACTCAATGAGAGGTAGTAACTAAATATTTTAATTTAGTCAAAACCCTAACAAATATACAGGAAGAATGTATACCATCACACTCCTGGCTCACGTCACTGCCATCTCCTTCCCCATCACATTCTTTCATTTTTGAGATGGGGTCTCACTGTGTCTCCCAGGCTGGCCTCAAGTGATCCTCCCGCCTCACCCTCCCAAGTAGCTGGGATTATGGCACACAGCACTGCACCCAGCTTCCGTCACACTCTCAAGGTGAGTCCCTCAAACAGGCCCTGTCCACTTCAGTGACAACCTCCTTGTCTGCCAACAAAAGGTCACAAGACTGAGTACAAGAAAATTACGCTTCAAGCTGCAAACAGAACCATTTCTTTGAGAACAAGTGCATCCTCACTGTCACAGCTTTACCTCCCAACATGTGAATCACACATATTTGACATACAACACTAGCGAGATCTTTCCTGAGAGGAAGATACGCCGGCACTACTGGTTGTTTTGTGTTTGCTTTGTTTATTTGTTGTTGTTGTTAAAACAAATGATTTGAAACTGCTGTAACAAAAAAGAGCCAAGCAAAAGAAAAATCCAGAGATTTGAAATGGAGATTCAGGCAAAGACGAAACGTGCCACCCCCACAAAAATGCAGCTCCAGCCAGGATCAAACTCTCACTGGGAAGAAACCCTTGCAGATCAATTTTGCAAGTTGGATAAATCCAAGGGGATGTGACTGTGGAGAATACTAATACAGGCCTGCTCCCGCACCCTGGCCGCCCCAGGCTTCTGCCTCCTCCAAGCTGGAGGAGACCTTGGCTCAGGTCCTTCTACAGCAGGTGGGGGCAAAAGGCCAGTGTTCAAAAGTGAACTAAGTTACCAGGAAACAAGGTTCCTACCAGAAAAATGCATCCTCTAGGGTCATGGCTGGAGTACATGAAGCCACAAAATGACTTCACTTCCTCCCCTCTGCTCCCAAGCCCAGTGCGGCCCAGTGCCCCCAGTAATATGCTGGGCAGGCAGGACCTTACCCCTGCTGGCTCAGTCCACTGATGCATTCATTCCCTCCAGATTCAGGCAGGCCAAGGAGGACTTACGGAATCAACAATGAGGAAGTCTGTCCTCCACACGGACCTAAAAACTATGAGCCCCAAATGCACTGCCTGTCCACAAAAGCTCTATGCAGCTCCCTGCCTCCAAGCTTTCTCAACGTCTTCCACCTCCAGCTACCCTCTTTTCTTCCTCGCCCAAGCCTGCCTCGGGGCTCCGAAATGGTTTTTTGCTAAAACTATTAAGTCTGCTGAGGTCCTTCTGTAGATCCTAGCTGAAGTTCACCAGAAGCATCAGGTGACACTAATTATCACCCCAGAGCAGCAGCTCAGCAATGAGCCAGATGCTTCTAAATTCGCAGTCCCTGGAAATTTACCACAACCCTTTCCAGAAGCTACAATCATTAAGCCATTTGCTGGTGAAGGAACTAAACACAGAGTTAAAGTAATCAGCACAAAGTCACAGCTAAGTGGCAAGGCCAGGCCACAAACCCTGACTGTCAGACCACAGCACCTGCACCATCTCCCCTCTCTACTGACTGCTCTGGGAGTAAGAACACCCCGTAAACACCACAAACCATCAGCAGGTGCTGAGGAAGCCAGGGAGGACCAGCTGCAGCCACACAATGCTGGGGCCCCATTCCTCGAGCTACATAACAGCTGTACCAGCCTCCTCATCACCCTCCCCCACTAGGGGCTCCAGCAAGCCAGGCTGCATTTTGCAGAAGTGCAAACAGCTTTCCCTTTGCCCAAGGCTGCACCAGCACAGTCAGGCAAATGAGTTCACTGCTTTGCCTAGTGTAAACCCATTGCCCTTCCAAGGGAAGTAAAGATTAAAAAACAAAACAAACAAACAAAAAAAACAAAACAGCAGCATGGAGCTCAGGTTTCTACTTTTTCACTCCCCGGATAACTCAAAAGCAATCTGGGAACCACAGAACCAACTCTCTTCTCTAGGATGGTCATTTTCAAGGCTGAATGGGGAGAAGCTGTTTAAAAAGATATGCCATCCCAACAACGAAACAATCTTCTAGGTCAGAAAGGAGGAGAGGAGCTAGAAGCAATACTCAACTTGTGGAGTCCTTATTCTATCCCACTACGGAGGTGGTCTCTTTCCAGTGGCAGTTTGTTATGAAGACAATCAAATTCAATATGTGAAAGTGCTCTGTGGAAACTCCCAAGCCCTCTACAAACGTTTGCTGTTCATGTTATTAGAAGGAGCGCAACTATGAGCTTGTGAGCTAAAGCACCAGCCACCTTTTCTCTGTGCAACCTTGTTTTGCACATTTCCAGTGATTTAGCATTTCCACCTCCAGAGATTCATTTAATAGGCATGTTGCAAGAGAAGAGGGGGAGAAAGAGGAAAAAACAGAATCCTAGAGCCTTTTACGCCTGCAGCCGTAGCACTGTGGCATCCGATCCCATTAGATCTCGGAAGCTAAGCAGGGTCGGGCCTGGTTAGTACTTGGATGGGAGACCGCCTGGGAACACCAGAAGCTGTAAGCTTGGGAAAAAGACCCGGCAACCCACTTCCAAAAATCAATTCGCCACTGAAAACCCTACGAGTAACGCAGAAACACTGACAATAGTATTTCATCTGTTGTACATAAGGTCACTGAGTCGAACACCAACTCAACAGCACCTAACAGGGCCTTTTACAGGAAAGGAATATGAGCTGCCCCTTATGAAACCCTAACACCACTATTCAAATCAAGAAATTAACATTGCTATGATACTTTTAACTGGAGACTTTATCTGGATTCCAGCAGTTTTCACACATATTTTATCATCCTAAGACCTCTATGAGGTAGGCACCATTCAGATCCCAACATGACAGAGGCTGCCAAGGTCGCAGAATTCACTCACTTGCTTCTAGCCAAACAGCAAAGACTAGCAAGGCTTGGATTTGGACTCAGTTCCTTAGTATCTGGAGGCCCTGCTTAACTCATACACAGTAAGCTCCCCTAAATGTCATCACTCCCACTTTATAGAACAAAAAGCCCTAACAAAAAGGCACTTACCTGCGGGCCAGCTGCCAGGAGCACCATCAGACCTGGATGCATCTCAGTCCAAGGTCAAAGCTGCACCGCAGCAATACCACCATCTCCCTCCACGACAGTGTGACAGAGCCCCACAGAACCCATGAAAAGCCCTACTGCCCATAAAAAACATTGTAGAGGCTGATGGAGAGGGAGGGAGGGGATCATGCCCTGAAGACCACCTACTTTATGGCCCCGGGCATGCCTCAGAGTGCTCCTGTGGCTCTCAGTGAGCAAAGATGCCATCAATGGCTGCCCTAAATTCAGCTCCAGTGAAGGCCCCAGATCCTTGTTTTGGGCTTCACAGGATGGCTGCAAGGAGCTCCTATAAAATATTCTCCTCTGGCACCTCCACCCACTTTCTAACCCCCTACCACCACCAGCTAAGAAAAGGGAGAAGATAAGCTTTTCCCACCCCAAGGTCAACAATAGAACTTCATAGGCCAGTGGAGGGAGAAGACAAAAGGTTCACCTGGAGGGTCCAAACCAAGCTACAAGTTTCACTTTTCTCCTTTACTTCGGCCATGGCATTCCACCAGCTAGCAGGCCTCTGGACAGACCTCAGGGTGGTGTTCCAGTAAGCATTTTGCCAGCTCACTCTCATCAGTGGGTTTTTAAGGGTGGTCCTCTGACATGCAGCATGGGTATCACCTGGGCACTTGTAAGAAACACACATCTCAGGATCTACCCCAGGCCCACGGAATGGGAATCAAAATCAAGGACTCTGGTTCAACACCTGTGTTTTGACAAGTTCCTCAAGTGTTTCTGTTGCCAGCTAATCCTGTGATCTACAAATGTATTTAGGTGGGTCTTTACAAATAAACTCACTATTGTGCATAAATGGCAGGCCCAGGGAGGAAGCCCAAGAGCTGCCACTGTGGGGAAGTGGAAGCCACTCATCCCCCAGCTAGCACAGGCCTGCGCTGCTTCCATTTGCTATGGCCACCACCCTCAGCTTGGAGCAGCTGATAGCACCAGAAAGCTTGAAGGTACCAGTCGAATAAACCTACAAATGAATATAGAATTACAAACTGTGGCAACCACCACCAAGGAAAAGAATGGGTGGGGGCCTCAACTTTCACCTTAGGGGTGAGAGGGGCCTCCCTGAGGAAGGGGCAAGGAAATAAATGTGATAGAGGAACAGGAGCTAGCCTAGAAGAAAACATTCTCAGTCCAGGGAAAGCTTGTGCAAAGGCCCTGCCACAGCAGAGAGCTAGATGCTTTGGAGCCATTGAAAGAATGCAGGGTAATGAAAACAGAGAGGGAGATGGGAGGAATTGTGAAAGAGAAGTTGGAGATGGTACTTGGCCTCAGATCATGCAAGGCCTCACAGGCGAAATTAAGATTCTATGTTGGAGACTAAGCTTCATAAGGATATTCTGGAATTTCCGTCCGAATACTGACAATAAAAATATCAACTAGGGACTGGGGATATAGCTCAGTGGTAGAGTGTTTGTCAAGCACGCACAAGGCCCTGAGTTCAATCCCCAGCTCTGCAGGAAAAAAAAAAAAAAAAGAACTTTTTTTTAAGCACATACTTTGTGCCAGGCACTGTCCTAGGTCTAGTCATAACCATGAGCAGTGGAGCACATGTGTAATCTCAATGACTAAGGAGGCTGAGGCAGGAGGCTCACAAGTTCTAGGCCAGAGGCAGTGAGACCCTGTCTCAAAATAAAAAATAAAATAAAAAGGGGCTGAGGTTGCAGCTTGGTTGGAAGAGTGCTTGCATAGCATGTGTAAGGCTCTGGGTTCAACCCCTAAGTCCTGCAAAAAAAAAAAAAAGTAATCCTAGCCAGGCATGGTGATACACACCTGTAATGGCAGCACTTGAGGCAGCAGGATCAAGTGCTCAAGGGCCAGCCGGGGCTACATAGATGTCTTGGGGGATGGAGGAATAATCCTTACAATAACTCATATAGTTGTTTCCATTATTATCATCTTTCCATGGGACAGAGGACAGAAGTCAATTAAGTTGCCCAAGTCACCCACCTAGGGAAGGACTGGAACTCAGTCACGCCAGCTTAGAACTCAAGGTCTGGGCTACCTTGTCACTCTGCAAGAGTGTAAGAATGCAGACAGATGCCAATGAACCGGTCTGCATTGCCAAGAGCTCACTGTGGACTCTGTAGACAAGGAAGAGGCAATGGAGGCCGAGAACACTACATCTTCCAGGCAAGAAATGGCAGCAGCCTGGGCCAGGGAGGTGGCAGCAGAGATGTGTAATCAACAGAATTGCCTGGGTGGCACAAAGAGTGGACTCTCCCAGGGGCTGCAACTCCTGACCATGGGGACAAAGAGCGCATCCTAACATACTCCATCAAAGAGTATTGCCTTCCATCAGAGAATCGGAATAAAGACTAAAGAAAGTTCTTTTTTATCCTGTAGGACTAACTCAAAACACAGGGCTCTGACTGAGAAATATCTCCACATGGCCTTTTCATTCAGTCGGAGCCACTCCAATGTCAGCCTCTGGAAGGCAAGGTCTATTTTTTGCACAGAATGGATGCAGCTATTACCAGGAAAGGTCACAGGTGGCCAAGACATCTCACTGCAGCACCCTCATCAACATCGACCGGGTTCAAACTCAGATGTAACGAGATGCTGCCAGCTCACATTTTAACAAGCAGAGTTTCTCTTAATTACCTTGACTGCCTCACAGCTCATTAGGGAGAGATGACAGCACATTTGTCAAAATGGCTTGCATTTCTAGAAAAGTCCTACCTTTGGTAAAAATGGTCTATGTGAAGCCAGGTGTTCAGCCATTTCCATGGGTCAGATTTATAATCTGTTGGTGTGGTCTGTGTCACCTGACTTTAAATAAAAAGGGTGTGTGTGTGTGTGTGTGTGTGTGTGTGTGTGTACACGTCTGCACAATGTGGGGTGATGAAGATCTCACACCAGTCATCCTATGAGCCTAAGAATCGAAGCCACTGGCAGATGGGTGTTGGTGGCAGGGACACCCCAATTAACCAATGGAGCCACTAGGTTTCTTGCCACTTGTGATGGGTCCAACCTCGGTTGGGCTCCCCCTTCCCCAAAACAACTCTTGCATGTGCCCTCTGACCTGTACGTCAGGTCACTGCCTGGACAGGCCAGGTGTGGGGCCCAGAGGCTCCTGAGGAGAACAAGGAGGGCACAGGAGAGCAGGGGAGCCACCTCTTTCTGGAGGTAAGTCACAGCCCCAGCTGTCACTGCAGTTGTGAAAAGGCCACCTGGATTTCAGAGTTTTGAAGAGCGTCAAAGGTTACAGAAGTAAGCAAAGGGGCCTCTGAAACTGTCTGAGGCATGATGTCCCCTACACTGCTCAAGTCTCCCATGGTCCTTTTCCTCACACTCACTGCCTTAGCTGGCTCCAGTCTCTGTACTGTAAATTGAAATTTAAAACCCAGGAAGTAAAAAATGCTACATTTTCCTCTTGTTTACAATTGTATTAAGTACCTCTTGTTAAGTAGTAGGACTCTCCCTCTTTTTTCTTTTCTCCATAGGATAATGAGCCTTCAAAAGAAAGACACATTCCTGGCCCTGGCCCTCTTGAAGGAGCCAGGAAGCTTCTAAAGGTGTGAGGGAAGATGGAGGGATAAGACAGAATGGGATGACAATGTGGGACAGGATGAGGGGGAACTCATCTCTCTGGGCCTCAACCCCAATAGCACAAGGCCTTTCCTTCCCTCCTAGGGAGCCATAAGCCACAGTTAACACACCACTCTGCGAAGGCTCTGAGAAATACAGTCGTCTGCTGTAAGCAAATCGTCCTCGAGTGGCCTGTAAGACGCTGAGTGAGTGGCTTAATCACCCAGCAGGGTCTTGCAGTCAATACAGAAAACTCCTTGGAGACAGCAAGCCAGTAAATGGAAAGCATTATCATCTATAACAGGTTTAATAACAACACAG
Organism: Pedetes capensis; assembly: GCA_007922755.1. NCBI lineage: Eukaryota > Metazoa > Chordata > Mammalia > Rodentia > Pedetidae > Pedetes > Pedetes capensis. Next base: position 11,465 of record VMDO01001113.1, on the reverse strand, counting down.
GCTGGAAATAAACAAACACTACCAGATTACTTCTCCAACCTCTTCAGGGAGACCACCGAGTTTGATGGAGGGTTTTATTTCTTTGTTTCTAAACAAGACAGCATCTTCCACCATGGGCCACCAAGAACCCGCTCAGAGGGCTCTTGCATGTCCATCCTGCCAAAGACAGGCTGTCTGAAAAGTACAGGGGTCAAAACAGTCGGAAGAGAGTCCAGAAGGAATTTTATAATTCTGATTTAACAGAAAAAAAAATGAAAAAGAAAAAAAACCAAAGTTCTCCCATCAGGCCTCAACCATAAGAAAGGCTTAAAGGGATCAACAATTTCCACAGGGTTTCCTCAATGTTTCCTGAACCACCTGGGGTTTATAAATGAGGTTTAAAAATGAGGATTCCATGCCTGGAGAGAGGAGTGCGCAAAGATCTGCCTTCTTAACATGCCTCTTTGGTCCTTTTTGTGCACCTGAGGTTGGCAAAATGCTCCCCTATTTTACCACTGAGTTGCTGCCATATACTAAAGTTGATGTATGATTCACAAATGTAAAGCTAACAGAACAGTGTCAATCGCATCTGTGGGTATCTTGGACATAAACATAGTTCACTCCATTTATCAGTTAAGTCAAGAGATTTAAGATACAAGAGTATCTGCAATTTTTCAACAGACAGTTCATTATTTTAAAACATAAAAATGATGTTGATTTTATATCTACTTCCTGTTATGGTTTAGATTTTAAATGCTCCCCAGAGGCTACGTGCTAAAGACTTGGTCACCAGCCTGCAACACTACAGGGAGATGGTGGAACCTGTAGGAAGAGGGGCCTAATAGAAGAAAGTCAGGTGACTGGGGATGTGCCCTTGAAGGGGATATTGGGACCCCAGCCTCCGCCTCACTTTCCTCCACCAGGTGTTCCCAACCATGATGTTAATTATATAGGCGCAAAAGCAACAGAGCCAGCCAACAACAGACTGGGACCTCTGAAACTGTGAACCAAAGTAAATATTTCCTCCTTTTAAGTTGACTTTTCTCACAGTGATGGAAAGCTGACTAACATATTTGCTCCTCCCCTCTTTGGTGAACTCTCTACAAACTAGCAGTTACCTAAAATGGTCAACGTTTGGTGACAGTTGAGTAGCAACTTGGTAGCAAGCTGGATCTCTGTGCTCAACAACAGTGCCTTGAGAGGTTCCACCTCACTCATTCATACATTACTGGCCTCGAAATTACGCAAATTACAAGCACACCCCAGCCTTTAACCTTTCCAAACCTTGGTCTGAGGAGGCATAGAGGACATTGGAATCAAATATACAAGTAAAATATCCCTTATCCAAAATGCTTGGGACGAGAACCGTTTTAGATTTGGGATTTTTTCAAATTTTGGAATATTTACACATATATAATGTGAAATCTCGGGGATAAGACCCAAGTCTAAACAAAGAATTCATTGAGGCTTCATGTAAACCTTATACACATAGCCTGTAGGCAATTTTACACAATATTTTTAGTCCACATATGTTCTAACTGTGACTCATCCATCACATGAGGTCAGGTGTGGAATTTTCCACTGGTGCCATGACGGTGCTCAACAAGTTTTAGATTTTGGGGCATATTGTAGTTTGTATTTTCAGACTAGAGATAACCTGAATCCAGAGCATGGCCAGAACTCAGGTAGAATGACCAAGACCCCACTTCATAACAGCCTGAAATTCAGACTTCTGACATTTTTTTCTAACTGGAGCCACAGGGTCTCTCAGAGATACACACAGATGTGGAGCAGAAAGCAGAAGACATCTGTCACAGAACTCTGAAGGTGTAGCCCACTACCAGACCGGACCACCAACAGTGTCCTAGGCCTCCATATTTCTATAACTCTGATGGTTATATGAAAAGTATGCTTATATTGTGCTATATTTTTTTGTGTTGACAAATGTTCAGTTCTTAACATGGAAACACTGAAAATTCTCTATGGTGTTGCTAATCTTCAGTTATTCTTATTCTCATTTGTGAACATATTTAAAGACTTAAGTGATGGAAGTGGCTCACTCATCTCTCAAACTCTGAGAAGCCCAACCAATAGAGCAGCTACTGATGCTACTCCAGCACCACCATGGCCTACTGTCCATCTGCCACAGTGACCACTGCATATCTCCAGGCATGGGAAAAATAAGAGTTCCCAAACTGACCTCTGCTCTACTGGTGGTGTCTGGTGTCATGCCAGCCCAACCATGAGCTGTGATGTGGACTGCTTCCGGATATGGGGTCTGGTGACAATTTACACAGAGAACTCTGTAGGGACACTAGGAGAGCCACAGCTCAGGAAAACAGGCCATCACAACACAGAAGTTTTGTTTTTTAGCATGTGATGCAATTCCTTTTTTCTCTGCCTCAATGGCCTTAGCAATGCTTCTTTAAAATGTCCAAGTCTAGGAGGCAAGGTAGGAGGAAATGTGTACTGTTTACCACCGAAGTGCTCAGCCCTCTGCCCAGCAATTCTCACAGTCTTGACATCAGGCAGCTTCTATGCCAGCCACTTGATTATCCTGTTTAACCTACAACACCTGGGCTCTCCTGCGGCTAGCTTCCTATGTGCTCAGCCAATCAGAGAACTAGTAGGGGACTGGAGGAAGGAGGGGTTAGGTCAGGGTATTGTTTACCAGCTAGCTCTCTGGGTCCCATGCTTCCCTGACTACTACTGGGCAGCCCCTCTTCCCTGGTTCCAGATCTCACTGGGCTCCAGAGACTCTAGTTCCTTCCCTTGTCCCTTGTCCCTATGGGTGGTATGGGTGTCATACTTTTGCTAGTCAAGGTGCCTTGGGCAATCCCTCATTCTGGCCAGCACACCTGTAACTATTTCTGTCATTAGTCCTCATTCAAACTGTGTTGGGTAAATTCTGTTTCCCATCAAAAGCTCTGATACTGACTTTCACTTTATGGTAGTTGCTTTTGGAAGTGAGATGAAATGCACCAATGTGGGTCTATAAGCAGGGAGGGACATTTTAAAGCGTTTATTAACCTGGTATAAGTACTAGGCTGAGAAGAGCTGATAAAGCTAATTTAATATCTTGTGACCTTGAACTCAACTCCAAATCCAAACATAATGACAGTAGTCCTGAAGAGGCATGGGTTTGGGGTCCCTGCACTCTGTCTGCAGTAGGTGCACATACATTTTATTTTCTGGTTGTCCTCACCTTCTGCCACTTGCTTACTAATAGGAAAAAGAACCTGGAGGACCATGGACCATTCCATGGACCATTTCAAGTTCTTTCAGGGAACATAATCCTCATAGAGGATAAGGATAACAGCCACCTGTCACCAACCTTGGATATATTGCACAACTTCCCTTAAGTAAGAACTTGTAATTTCTACCTGACATGCGAGAAAATAGATCCAAAGAAGTTTTCATGGATGACTGATTGCCAGGTTCTGCACTCTGTATCAGCCTGACCCCAAGGAGAGAAACAAAGATCCATGGTCTGCAGGTTACTCCTAGCAGTATCAAGTTCCCCAGTCTTAGGCAAATTGAAAATACCAAAGAAAGAGATCTTTAATCTTACATATCAAGTTAGTTCATAAATTGGTTAGGAAAGCCCTCTACATATAAGTGAAAAAATGTGTAAAGCATTCCTATATAGTATAACATGTATAGTATAATCAGATGTGTATGGCTATAACAATTGTACATGCACAAAACTTGTCAGGCATAGTTGTCTCTAGAAAGAGGGCTCTTCTCTGCAGTTTAATTTTCTATTATGAATATGAAACTTCATTTCTTATTTGAGAATCTGAAAGGAAGAAGGGATGGAAGCAGAAGGTTTGTATGAACATTTATAGCAATGGTTCTCAATCTTGGTTGTAGATTAGGATCACCTGAGAGCACCTGGGACCACCCAGAAATCTGTATTTACTTTCACAGGCCACCTAAGGATGTTCCCGCCAAGGAGAGATCCATATACGATGGTAGTCCCATAAGTTTATGGTGGTGGTGGTGGTGGTGGTGGTGGTTGTTAGGTGCCATTGAGTCCAACTCATAGCAATCCTATGTACAACAGAATGAAACACTGCCCAACACTGTGCCATGCCTGGCACTATTATCAGTGCTTCTCTGCTATTTACAGTGTTTTCAATGGCTGATTGTTTTGGGGAGTGGGTTGCCAGGTCCTTCTCCCTCGCCTGAAGCACCTGGTATTCCCGGGTGGTCTCCCATCCAAGGACTAACCAGGCCAACCCTGCTTAGCTTCTGAGATCAGGTGAGATTGGAAGTCAGGGTGCTATGGCTACAGAAAAGATTATGATGGAAATGGAAAATTCCTAGTGCCTAGCAATGATGTCATGATGTCTTAGTCCTGTAATGTTTAACATAATGCATCACTCATGTGTCTGTAGGGATGCTGGTGTAAACAAACCCACTGCTTTGTTAGTCCTATAAAAGCACAGTGCATACAATTATGTACAGTACACAATACTTGGTCATCACAATAAATGACTATGTTATGGTTTATGTATTTACATACCTTATATTGTTATTTTAGTGTACTCCTACTTATTAAAAATAAGCAAAGATTGCTATAAAACAGCCTGGCATGTTCCACAGGCAGCAGCCTCATACACCTTGTGTTTACTGTGTCTCTGGATTGCAACAAGACGACACATGAAGTAATCGACCTACACCACCTGGGTTTGGGTAAGCGCAATCTCTGATGTTCACACAATGATGAAATCACCTGTTGATGCATTTCTCAGAACTTGTCCCTGCCAGTGACGTACAACTGTAATTGGACTGGGGCATGGCCTGTACACTGGAATTCTTCAAACTCCCTCCAGGCAATTTTAGTGGACAGCCAGAGTTGAGAACCATGGTATCAGTCAGAATAAAATGGCAACCACAATGACAGATGGAGGTCCTGGCAATCTGGAGAAACCCATGAATGTTTCCTACAAATCATATTTTTAAATACATAAAACACAAAAGACTAGAAAATAAACAAAGTATACTTAGACTTACTACCACAGCATTTTAAAATAGTGATACATACAGTAACATGAGTGCCCTTTTATTAATATACCAACTTATAAGACTGAAAAGTGGGTCTATTATCAACCATCATTTTGAAGTTCACAATGAGTGCAAGAAATGTCTAGGGATTTCTGCAACAACTGTGATGTGATATGTATTTACCGATGACAAAGCTCAAGGTATTTCCAGTACAGTGGGCCCCCTGTATCCGGAGGTACCACAGTGACAAAGTCAACCAACTGCAGATTGAAAATACTCAAGAAAAAAATTGCATTGATACTGAACATATACAGGTTTTTTGTCATTATTCCCTAAACAATACTATATAACAACTATTTGTATTATAGTAGGAATTATAAGCAATCTAGATATGACAAAGCATAGGGAAGAAAGTCATATGAGGTGTGATCAAAAAAATGTGCTGATTGTTTACATGTAAAAATGTATTATTCATGAAAGACTTTCAGACCTGGTCAGAAAGTAGCAAGAATGATAAGTATGTTGAGAGCTAGAGGGAATTATCTTGAGGAGGATTAGTGGCAATGTGTCTTTTACTACAATAATTTTTTCTAAACATTCACCATATTTTTTTGCTCACACCTCATATGCAAATACTGTGCCCTTCTATACAAGGGACTTGAGCATCCCCAAATTTCGGTATCCATGAGGGTCCTGGAACCAATTCTCCTCAGATTCCAAGGAATGGCCTACTGCATACACTCATAACTAAAGAAAATTCTACATTTCAGTTCAAATTCAGTGTACGTAAAGATGGAATGTCTCTCCTATCAAAGCTCACTTTCAGATACAGAAGGAGAAGGAGAGGAGAGAATGGAGTTATAGGACTTGCTCATCCCACCATCAATTTTACCATCAGGTGCAAGACCTCACACAGAGAGGAAGGAAAAAACCAGTAACTTCAACCTCATCACAAGCTAATTTCCACTAGGCTGTTACTTCCTTTTTTTTTAACTAACTCTGTAAAGCTTCTTCAAGGCATCAAAAATGTACATTTCCTGAAACTAACTACACTGTATATTTTAATTATAGCAATATTTTTCAAGTGCCACTTCATGTGAAAAGATCCTTGTTTCTTCTACTAAAAAGACTCAACTGTTTTATCTGCCTCGAGACATCCATCACATGAGTGCCGATATCTTGAGATTTAAAAGGGGGCTTTTTGAAACTTTCTAAGTGTTTAATCAATAGGCTCCTTTTCATATAGTGCTACACTCCCTTCCCAGAACCTGAATGTTTTTTTTTCTTTAATCTGAATTTAAAATTGCATTTACCATATATTGCATGGCTATTATGCTTTGGGTACAGTGCTAGGCTCTTTCTTTAAATTATTCCAATGCTCATATCCATTATCCCATCTTACTAATAAAGAACTAAAATGACTAAGAATTTCAAAACAGCCTTATGTTATAAAATCACTCTCTTGGGGGAAATGAGAGAGAGCAAGAGAGAACCCAAATCACATTAACATTTGTGTTGAAATTCCAGTTATAAATTAAAAAGTATTCATTTTTAAATAGTTGCTGTTGTTATTGGGTGTCATTGAGTCGGGTCTGACTCACAGCAACCTGTGTACAACAGGACGAAACACTCCCCAATAGTGTGCCATGCCCGGCACTATGTCAGTAATTCTCTGCTATCCACAGGGTTTTTGATGTCTGATTGTTTCAGGATTGTTTCAAGAGTGGGATGCCACATCCTTCCCCCATTTTTGCTGTGCCTGAGGATCTAACCCAGGGTCTCAGAGAGCGCAGAGTAACACTCTACCAACTTAACTAAATGATAAAATATTTTCGTGGAGTGAGAAGGTGCCACTGCACTCACTAACCCTAACAACAGATGGAGCGAGCTTAGTAACACAAAGGCCTATCTTTTTCTTGTTTTGTTGTTTAGCACTGCTAGGGGATTTAAACCAGGACCTTGTGCATACTTTGCAAGTGCTCTACCACAGAGCTGCACCCCTAACTTCTTTTTAAATTTTTTTACCTTGAGACAGAGTCTCTCTAACTTACACAGGTTGCCTTTGCCCGCAAACTCAAGATCTTCCTGCCTACCAAGTGACGAAGATTACAGGCATGTCCCGCCACACCTGGCTCAAAGGCCTATTTTTATTTCATAGCAAAGCTCTCCTAATGACCTTTTAAATTTCTTCTGTTCCAAAAGTAGCACAATGTTCCAATGAAGCATAGAAGAGAAGGGCATGGTCAGAGCTGGCATGCAGGCATATGGTAGTGAAAAGTGTCCTGGCTATTGGGCAGAGGTGAAGGAAATCCAGCTGCAGACACTGGTACCCAGCAACTCAGGAAGCACTGGCCTGTGTGATATAGAAAAGGAGTTGGGGAAGTTCCCAATACCATCTTGTACCCATTAGAGACTAAAACAGCCTATCATCAGTAGGAAGGCTCTCATTCATAACTACTAAGAGGCTTTTAAAATGACCCTACTCAAACATTTTCATTCTAATTGTTCTCAGAACTCATTTCCTTCAATTTGATATATGAAATGGGGTAGGAGGGAGTAGAGTAGCATTATTTTATTTTCTGCCTACCCCCTATGCAATCAGTTCCTCATTAAGACATTTAATGGCATGGGGGAGGCTCATCATTAATGAGTTGTTTCAACATGAACCAAACACTAAGAATGCTCAAAACTCTCCTTAAAGTAGGATGAAGACTGGGGAAAGAATCCTATGTAAAACAGATCCCATGGAAAAGACCAGGCCCCCATTGCCTTGGACACCTTTAAAAACACCTAACAGGAAGTCTCAGCAAGGAAGCCTTTGTTCTCAACCATCTTCTCCACCAGGGTGAAAATGTATAAGAGGCAAGCATAAGGGGAAAAGGTGGAGTGGGGACTTGTCAAGAGTGAGAGAGAACTGGCATTTATTAAGTCCTGGTAAATCGACAGGACTTTCACATGCAGCATTAACTTCTTTAATTTCTCCTATAACCTTATCAGACAATCACTTCTCCAATTTCAAAATAAAACTAGAAGTCAGACAGGATGAGCACATTGCCCAGAAGCACACTGCCAGTATGTCCTGGCTCAGGGCCCTGCTCTGCCCCTCACCCCTCCAAACTTGCTCGTCACTTCCTGATCAAATTCAACACTCAGGAAAACTCCATCTCAGGCTCCTAAGGGAAGGGAACAAACAAAACAAAAACAGCAACAACAAGCAAATCTCCCTGGGTCATAATATCCTGGGAAGTAGAAGGAACACCAATGCATATCCAAGAAGTCAGAACTGGGGAGGTGGGAAGGAAAGGCTCAATTTTCCAAAACAAAACAAAACACTAGAAAAGGTGGGGACTGGGGTGGATTCCAGAAACTACTGATGGTGACTAAATATTCAGCAGCTGGTCTGTGATCATTCATGAGTATTCAACAATCAGTTTGTGATCATTCAAAAAGGTGGTGTGAGGACTGGGGCTACAATGCAAGAGGCCCTGAATTCAATCCCTAGCACTGTATAAATTAAAAAAAATAAAATTCATACATACATACATACATACATACATACATACATACATATATTGTGTGTGTGTGTGTGTGTGTGTGATACTGGGGGTTGAACCCAGGGCCTCACATTTGTGCTCTGCAAGTGCTGTACCACTGAGCTGCACCCCCAGCCCATTTTTTTTACTTTTTGAGACAGGGTCTCATTAAATTACACAGACTGCCTCTGGTCTCGAACTTGGGATCCTCCTGCCTCTGCCTCCCAAGTCGCTGGGATTACAGGCATGCGCCACCATGCCCGGCTTCTTAATTAATACTTGTAAAGGTGATCTGCATGGTCTGCACACAGAATGGGTTTGGGAACAGCCAGGTATGCCAGGATAGCCCCTTGCCCTTTCCAGAAGGGACCCTTAGTTGGTCAACCAGGGGGTGGTGCAGAACACATGGTTTCTGTTTCAATAAGCCATCAGAGCTAGTCTCCATGTGACATTATTCCCAAGGACCCAAGGACATCAAAGACCCATCCAACCTCTCAAGCCAGTACCCTTCAAAACTATTTTAGTCATACATCCCACCAGCCAAAAATTGGTATGCACCCAGGTCTAATATAAGTTAATTTGTTTTAAAATAAAAAGACATGTACTGCTGCAAATCTATGAATATTAAAATAAAATTTAAGACATTAATTTTAGGGGGGGAAATAAATGCTACTTTCCGTATTTTCTTCCCATACGCCAGAAGGTTGCCTTGAGCACCAAATACTGGAACTCCCTGCCCTGGACTTGCAACAGGATGGCTGCTTGGAGCCCAGTGGCTTTCACCTTCACTCCACTTGAGTCACATCCTTGACACACCTTGTCCTGGTTCCCTGTTCCAGCCTCCACTCCCAGTGCTAATGACCTGCTCTTCAACCCTGCAGTCCTGGAATCACTTTTTTCCATTTTTCCTATGGTCCACAGCCTCTCCTCCCAGATTCCCCTAATCTCCTTATCCATTTATTACCAGGGTCTTCTATTCCCCCACATCCTTGTCTCTTTACCATAGTTACCCCACAAAGTCTCCACCTTTTAACAACAAATTGTGCCTTCATTTCACAGTTTACCTTCTCTTCTGCACTCAACACAATTCAATAGTACCCAAAATAAAATAAAACAAAACAAAATAAAGACATAGAAAGTGCACAAAAAATGTTAGCAGATTACTTCATGCCTTGTTCTTCTATAAGTCTTTGAGCATATAAAAACCCAAGCTTTTTTGTGTCCTCAGCCAGCTCCACTTCCCTTTATCCTCAGCCAAGATTTCAGAAGCACCACCACCCACCCAACCCTCCCTGGGTCTACCTCATCTATCTGCTCAATCATTCTTTAATTTATTGCAACATTTACTGAGTACTCAGTACTTGCCAAGGACTGAATCTGTAAGCACTTCCATTGTAATAAACAAGGAAACATCCACTGGGGGTTGGAAGATGATGAAAATAAAGCTGCTCACATAATAGGGAGCAGGGGCTGGGGAGATGACCTACTTAGCTCCCTGCCCAATTCAGCCTCCTGCAATTCTTTTTAAACTGATGTAAAATTCATATAACATGGAATCAGCCTTTAAAAGTACACAGTAAGGGGTTGGGCTGTAGCTCAGTGTCACCGCATGTGCCTAGCATGTGCTGGTGTGTGACCCTAAGCACCACTACAAAAAAAAAAGTACACAATTCAGTGATATTTAATACATTTACTATATTGTACAACCATCACTTATTCCAAAACATTTCTATCACCCCCCAAAAAAAAAACAAAAACCCAGATCTATTAAGTAGTCCTCCTTACCCTGCTTCTCCAGTCTTTGGAAAATACAAATGCATTTCCTATTTCTCCGGGTATTTCATATCAATGAGGTAGGACAATCTCCCTCCAACTCTGAAATTACTCTTCCCTTCCTGCTTTGTTCCTCCAGTCTCTACAGTAGGTGCTTTTGTTTTATGTCTCACATCTGTCTGGAAACCTCCAGGCTCCCTCCTGCCTGCATCTTTAAAATCTCCCTCTGGGCTGGTCTTGCTCTAAGTCTGTGGGCAACTCTCTCATCCTTTAAAAAACAAAACACTGGTCAGGGCAGCACCAATGCTTTCCTTCCCTTCTCAGTCTCTGATTCATTCCATGGGATCCGCAAAGACCCTTAAAGATTTCCAAATCTTCAAAAGCAATAAAAATGTAAGTGGTCTTATCTCCCCAGTGCCTCTGGCCATCTGATGGATGTGACTTTAGGTAGTTAGTGACTTACTTTCCTGTCTTTGAAATGGAGATTAGAACAACACTTACCAGTAGAGTTTTTACTAAGAGCAAATGAGTATAAGACATATGTAATGTGCGCATAAAAGTGCCAGGCACACAATAAGGGCTCGAACTGTTCTCATCATACTCAGGATTATTTGCCTCTTAAAACCTGTGTCCTTCACTAAAAAATGGAAAGACCTCCCCTGCTCCTGGATAGGGAGAATTAACATTGTAAAAATGGCTATCCTACCAAAAGCAATCTATAGATTTAATGCAATACCCATTAAAATCCCACTGACTGACTTCACAGAAATAGAAAAAATGATCCAAAAATTCATATGGAACCACAAAAGACCACATATAGCCAAAACACTTTTAAGCGGCAAATCTAATGCAGGGGGAATCACAATCCCTGACTTCAAACTTTACTACAAGGCAGTGGTTGCAAAAACAGCTTGGTACTGGCACAAAAATAGGCCCGAAGACATCTGGAACAGAACAGAAGACCCAGATACACCTCAACACACCTATAGCCACCTTATTTTTGACAAAGGAGCAAAGCAAGTAAACTGGAAAAAGGACAGCCTCTTCAACAAATGGTGCTGGGAAACATGGTCATCCACATGCAGAAAAATGAAAGTGGATCCGCATCTCTCAATATACACGAGAGCTAACTCAAAATGGATAAAAGATCTCAACATAAAACCAGAAACT